>ML736202.1:0-202889 GCA_009193595.1 Aspergillus bertholletiae
ATTGATATCAGACTTCGACATCAGATATTATATAGAATTATAAGAGATTATGGCAGTTTACGATTCTATAGTCGGTGTATTGGAGAACATCGACTATATTTATATATATTTCAGAAGCGTATTCCACCTGTACTAATAACTAAAAATAAAACCGGTAAAAAAATCACCTTAATAGTAAAAATATGCAGTTCTAATCGGATATTATATAAAAAGGACACTTTCTTTTTACCTATACTAAATATCAAAAGATTTCAAGGTGATTAACCGTCCAATTTTCAGCTTAACCGTGGTTAGGTATAGAAATTCAATTAACCTAGCCATAACCTAGCGGTTAGGTATAGCTGACCCCATTAACCTAACCTAACCTAGCCATTCGCCACTCTAATCCCACCATATTCCTGCCTTGTGCAACTGCTGTAGAGACACAAGATTGCATGCCATGTTTGGGCAAAATGCTGTATCCTGTAAATATAGTGGGGATAATCCTTTCACCTGTACGGACACATTGCCATACCCCTGGATTTCTATCTTGGAATCTCCAGCCTATATAAAGTCGCCTGATTGGGCTGGTCGGAAATCACTAAAACGAGATTTCTTATTAAAAATATGAATAGTGGAACCGGAGTCAAGGATAGCTGAATGGTTTAGTAGATAGAAGTCTAGCAAGATTGCAAAAGATGCAGAAGCTCTTCCAACCTGCCTCTGAACTAGTCATTCTTGATTAGACTATTCCTCCCACTCTTCAACTTCTTTAGCAAATTCCTTATCTATTTCCAGCAATAGATCAACATATCTTCTGGTTACAGTACGCTCCTTAAATCCTTTTAGAGCCTTGCTTAGGAAAAGATAAAAACAGTACTTCTATTCATATCTTTGACCACAGGCTTTACAAGCTTGATTAGTCTGTTTAACCTCCTGGTTACCAAGGTGTTTAGCCTGTTTAACCATTCCACGGTTACCAAGACTATCATTACGCTTGCGCTTCTGTGTTTGCCTTTGACTCCCTAGTGCGAGATTCTATTCCGGGTCTTCAGCCTTTTTAGCTTCTTCAGTATTAAAGGTAGAACCAAATGACCCTTTAGTAATCTTGTTGCTTTGGTTTATCAAATTAGTATTCAAACCTTTCCGAAAGTCTTGCGCTGCCAGTCGGAATGTAAGTCTATCTTTATCAATATCCTTCTGCTTTATCATTTGATAAGAGATTGCCCAAGTAGGATTTATAGGCCGTACAGCAGCCAGAAAATCACCAATCCAATCACTGGTTGATACTGCAACTGCAATCCTTGCATCTGTAGCCTTTTGCATAGCTTCTTCCCAATTGATTATCCAGTTAAGTGCATCCCGAGATTTTGTAAGGGGCTTAATAGCTTTCCGGTAGGTATCACGGGCTAAATTCTTAGTAATGGCATTATCTATTCCAACACTTTGCTGTAGGTTAATATACCAATCTTACATAGTTTCAGCAGGTTTACAGCAGTGTTTATAAACTTGAGAAGAGATAGTCTTTTGCATCTATTCCCGGAGTTTATTTAACTCTGTTTGCTGCCGAGTATAGATATCAAGGCGTATCTTGTATCTTGTCCATGCAAATTACTAATCAGCCATTAATACAGGCATTACAGATTATGATCGTGTACTTCCAGCTGGTGGAAGATTATCTTCCATTAGCTCTTCTGGCTCAGGAAGCTCCTCCTTATCTCCAGTAATAATATCCCATACTTTCTTACCTCGAGCCAACCCTTCAAACTGAGTATTCCATTCCTCCCAGTTATCCTGCGTTTTCAAAACAATGGTATTCTGCATGAGTGCGGTAGGAAAACGACTCAATCAGTGGGTTGGTGGGCCGTACGGAACGTGGTTCAGCGTATAAGACTCTTAATTGTCAGATATTCAGTCAGTCCCGAATATGAGGTAGAATACAAGATATAAAAACGTCTTTGAATAATCAAATCTAGAGCCTTTTATGCTCTTCTTGGTGATATTAATTATTCTATAATTCTTGTCTGAATTGTGTTTTTTTTTCTGATGATCTTGCGTGCGAGGCCTCGTTTTTACCCCTCTTCAGTCACATGATATCTGACATATACAAGCGATCACCAGAAAGTATACTATTTGGTATATCGTATACCAAACGTATACTAACGATATACCAACCAGGGTACCAACTACGGATCAGGGAAGGATAAAAGGACACTCATTCATGTACTTAGTTTAGTTCTTCGTGATCAATCCCAATTGTTACTACAGAGTTACCTTTAAAGTAGCAAGACCAGTCTTAACTCATTTGCACTCTTTAACTGTTAGATATACGTATCTAATAGGCCTGGCCCTTTAAGCTTGAGTCTCTCTTCGTTAAACACAGCCCAAGTTCGACTACGCCTATTGTTCGGCAGTCCAGCGTTGACTGCACCCCATCGTCAGTAGTCTAGCACCAGACTACGCCCTCTTCGTTAGTAGTCCGTTAGGGACTACGCCCCCCATAGATCGTTAGGTTAGTACCCCGAACGCGCGGTCCGCTAACTGGTCTCAGACTCCTGCCTTAGAGCCCCGGGCGTAACAATGGGCTGAGTCCCAGTGTATTTTACTCTTTTGTCCATAGTCGGTCTGCAGCTACCAATCCACCCATTCATTATGTGCCATATTGTTGTATAGAATAAAAGCCTTTCTTCGATCAGGGCCCACACGGGTAAAAGAGGACGGCGTAATAAGTGGAATAACTGGACGAAGGAGTTCAGGGTCAAGTCCATCGAATGTTTGCTGGCTACCGGATAGATCTGAAGTAACTGTGTGATTCGAAGTTGTAAGAAATGTAAGATTATCTATATCTTGTAACGGCGGATGACTCAGCTGCTGCCTCAGGCAGAAACACCGCACCTCAAGCAAGGCGCCGGGGTCCAGATGACCCACCAAAAACGCACTATATAATTTCGATCGCGCAGAGGACTAAAATCTTCAAGCGATTCGTTCTGTTCTATTATATAGATATATATGCAATCCTCCTAGTTATCCGAATACGATATAACCTCCTTGTACTAATCATCCTGAAGCCCGTTGGCCTACAAGGCGCCGACAGCGTACTGCTATCCTGATTGCGTACGGCGGAAGCGCCCTTACAGATGCGCTGTTTTGAATACGATCATTGTATTATTGGCTTTTGCTGCAATAATTGTACGCATTAATTCTAGGGTAAAGAAGCATTGATCGGAATGTAAAATGGTTAAAATGTCCGTAAAATTACCATTTAAACTCCTATGGTTTATGCAGAAATAGAAAAGCTGGTATATACTAGTCGAAGATATATCGAATCACCGTTATCCCTACAAGTTTACTTTTTGAACCTAGGCCGGAATACATATTCCGCGAGCTTTATATTGAGGAAGCCACTAGAAACAGAATCGAGCAGAAAAGACAACCTAATATCACAGCATATAAAGGAGAAGCATTTTGTTCTTCCAGCTTTCATACATTGGGGAGATTAGAATTGCAACTAAATCTTATCACATTTTTTTTCTTAGCCTAACACCATGTCAGAAGATCGTCTTTTCTAGCCAGTGAACCTTGGCAACCTCCAGCTGAAGCTTCGGATGGTAATGGCACCTTTGACACGGTTTCGAGCCGATGAGTATCATATCCAGTTACCAATTCTCCCGAAATACTACGCCCAACGAACCTCTGTCCCAGGAACTCTTATTATCAGCGAGGCGACCTTCATTTCAAAGCGCGCGCGTGGTTATCCTAACGTCCCTAGTATCTAGACCGCCGATCATATCGCCGCTTGGAAAAAGGTTACCACCGCGGTACATCAGAAGGGCAGCGATATCTTTCTACAGCTGTGGGCTCTAGGGCGTGTTTCCATGCCTGAGACAGCTGAACAGGAAGGCTTCGAAATTGTCAGCTCAAGTCCTAACCCGCTCAATCCGGAAGATCCACTTCCCAAAGAATTGACAAAGGAGGAGACCAAGAGTTTGTCGCAGACTATGCGCAGGCAGCACGAAACGCCATGGAAGCCGGATTTGATGGAGTGGAGATCCATGGCGCCGGTGGCTATCTGGTCGACCGGTTCACCCAGGACAAATGCAACACTGGAACGGAAGAATACGGCGGCAGTGTTGAGAACCGCTCACAGTTTCTTCTTGAGGTTGTGAGTGCTGTCGTGAACGCTGTTGGATCGAACAAGGTCAGGATCCGGCTTTCTCCATGGCAGAGGTATCAGGGGATGCGGATGGACGATCCCCTTGTCACATGTCTATCTATCACATGCCAGTTCGTTTATCTTTAGGTAGCCATTATTTTAGAATGAGGGAAATAGATCCATCTTCAGATCTCATCAAAAGGGCTTGACATAGATCAAGTAGTTTCCACGACAGTAAAGCCGTCACACCCCTACTATAATTTACCTACGTCATCAACGAGCTGAAGAGACTTGGTCTTGCCTATCTGCATCTCGTCGAGGTTCGAGTTTGCGGTAATGACGACAGCACCGACAATGAACTGATCGACCCTTTCTTTGAAGCTTGGGGCGATTCTGTGCCGGTCATACTGGCTAGTGGCTTCAAACCGGATTCGGCCAAGTCGGTCGTTAACGAGCACTTCAAGAACAGAAATGTCCTTGTTGCCTTTGGTCGCTACTTTATCTCTAATCCAGATCTAGCATTCAGGATCCAGTGGGGACTCACCCTTACACTGTACGACCGAAGTACATTTTATATGCCTTTGGCCACCAAGGGATATGCGGATTATGTATTCAGCGAGGATTTTGAAACAGCGCTCTTATAATTTAGTGGGATCATGTCCCATATCCAAATAAAATCTGTCATGGAGAATTGTCTTGCTATAACTATGATTCTAGCTCTATAAACTTCATGGCGTTTATCTAATGTAGGGGTCTATATGGTCGCTCCCAATACGTTACTGATTATGCTCTCAGAAATATTAACCTTGGAAGCATCTCACGAATAATGAAAGAATGGATAAAATAATATTTTTGAAGTCAAACCACTCTCACAAACGAGCACGTGCACGATTCGCTTTGTCAAGATCACTTTAATGGCTCCCATTTCCCAGCAGCAAATGTCTGCACTGAGCCAGAGTCTTCGTTCGAAGTAAAAACAGCATCCAAGAATTCATGCCTCCGCACAGCATCCTCAAACGTTGGGACAGATTTATCATCTGCAAACCTCTCGTACACCATTCCCACATTCTGTGCCAACAAAGGAAGAGACAGTTTCTCATGCATTGGAACCGTCTCAATCTTTCCACTGGCGTAATCCTTTACCAGAATCTTGTAGTTATCTGCGCCAATGTTGAACATGATTGTCGCACCCGTTACTCGAATCTGGCCCTTGTCGCCGATTATGTCCCACACGAGGCCATCGCCTTCTTGGAACGAATCCCCACCGCGAAGAACGTAGGTGTAAGGGACATCGTTCTCGGTGACTCCATGAAGAGATGCATAGTCGCTGGCTGTTTTCTTGACATTGGTTTCAATAATTTTGTCCCCATCAAGGATATTCACCTTTGGCCATGTTGTCTGTAGCTGCGCGGATACTGTCTTCGGTTGGCCTACCAGAGACGCAAGAAAATCCATGGTGTGGCCCATATAGATAGTCAGCGTGACCTGGCCATTGGTGCCCTCAGCATGGCGTTCCTTGAAGTAAAGATAGCGCTTGTCCAAGCGATTACCCGTCTCCGGGGTAGTAGAACTACCAACAATGTGCGTAGCTAGGACTTTGCCTATTCTACCACTCTGGAGGACCTCTTGCAATGTCGAGTGGATATGACCTGCGCGGGATTGAAAGCCAATGATCGTTCGAACACCCTTCTCTTCAGCCAACTGAGCAAGCTCTTTTGACTCCTCGGTGGTCCCACATAGAGGCCACTCGACATACACGTCCTTGCCTCGTTCAATGGCGGGTTTAACGAGCTTGTAGTGGGAGAAAACGACGACGACACAGACAACCAGGTCGACGGTATCGGAATCGCACATCGACTCAACCGAGTCATAGGCTTTGGTGGAGCCAGGTAGATTGTAGTACTCAATAGCCTTGTTACCGCTCTCGATAGAAGAGTTGCACACTGCCGTAATGGTATATTTTGGCGAATTCTGGAGATAAGGGAGGTGAGCGACAGGCGCCCAGCCGCCTCCGGCAGAGAGACCGATCACTCCGACGCGAATAGGTTTGTTTGAAGAAGACATAATAGCGATAAATTGCCAGACGGAAGTAAAATGAGGTCAAAGTGTAGCAATAGATTGACTTTCGATCGTGTATCTCGGTTTCCAATTTATATTAGGAAATACAAAAGATCGACCTCGTATATGCAAATGTAGATTACTCGTGATGACAAATGTATAGTCAATTAGACCGGTTCACAGAGTATCTTCTCGTTGTCTGCAAATAACTTCGTGGCGGAATACATATTCCGGTGATGTATAACGTCACTACTGAGTTGCTTTACTCAGCTCGGAGACTTTTGCATCTCCTATAATTTAATGTAACCCTTGAGGTGCAGGACCGTGGAAACAATTGGAACACTAGAAAACTATGACAAATGTCACGGTGCGACCCCGGATCGCCGTTCTGCCAGCCCCGACCGCCCTCCACGTGACCCCTGACCGTATATCTGCCCGTCTGATCCTGATCCTGTTGTAGCTCTCCGAGCTACGTCTTGTCTATCTATCTGTATATAGCCTGACCCGTAGTTCTGCCTGCGTATTAGCTCTGATTAGCCTGCCTGCCGAAGCCGCACCCTGACAACAAAGGCATAATTTGTATACTACACGGTGTTTCCACTAGCAGATATTTATCCTAGATTAAGCGTCGTAAGACAAGCAGTTTTGAACATACAGCAATAATTCTCTAAAGGACTTGAAGATCTATCAAGTTATTCAAACAATTCACGGAGTTTGGAATTACATTGTACTAGTTCTCTCGTTACATTTAGTATGACTGAAGAAAAAAACCTAATCTTCTTCTACTCTATCTAGCCAACAATCCTCTTACAGTAGTTTTAAAATCCTCAGGTTCCCTATCCAGTATCTCCCCAAGCAAAGGCGAGACTACCGCCGCTTCGCCTCGTTTGAAAGCCTCCCAGCATGATGTATAATCTTTCAGCAAAATGGCCCCCCGATACCAATATTTCTCCTTGAAAGGCAACTCCGCATACTCATCAGCGGAAATCTCCTTGATCTTTATGCTTTTCCCTGTAACTCTCCCGAGGATGTCAACAGTCTCCCTTAATGAAATGGCCCGCGGCCCTGATAACAACATTACTCTATTCACCCACGGAAATACGCCGGAGCCCTTCACGTAGGAAAAGATTATTTTCGCAGTAGCTTCGCCAAGGTCGTCTGTTTTCACCCACGCGATTCCTGGACTGTCTCCAGAATGCGGGATCTTAATCTCATACATAGGGTTATGTATATTGAACCACGCAGTATAAACTGGGAACGACTCGCTATATAAGCCTTCGCGGATAGCAGTGTAGGTGATCTGTCTTTCAGCGGCTAGGGAAGCAAGGTGTTGCTCCGTGAGGAGATGAGCGCCCATGACGCTCGCGACACTCGTTTGCGAAAGGTCGCCACCAAATGCGAGATAAGAGTAGAAGATGTGGGTGACGGAGCTGTTGAGGGCCGCGTTGATGGCTATTTTGTGCGCCTTATACCCTAGTGCGTGGTCCAGCGAGGGTTCACTGCACCTACGCCGCCGCTGATTCGTCGCTTGCTTGACGTTGTTGTGGATGTTCCCGCCGTACGTGCGTGCGTACTCCCGCCCGCGGGCTGTGCGTGTCAATATAAATTCACCCGGCTATTGTTTTCCCTTATTCTTTTTTCCTACAGCAAAGCTCTTATTGCCACAACATTGTATATCTTTCTTCTCTCCATCCTTCTCGATTCCCAGTCGTATTTTCTACGTGATCAACTAAAGATGACCTGTCGAATTACTACGATTCTACGCGATCAGACGACCATCTCCAACGCGTCTACGCGTTATTTTCGAATACATCGTATTAATCGGAATCAACATTACCGATCCACCCCGATGGGCTGATGTGCTGCCGTGACTATCCCCGATGCCACTATATCGGTCGAATGATAAAGAGTATGCGGGAGTATTGGCGCCAGATTCATAGCTGGTCACAAAATCCCCGTCGGGGGCGAGTGACGCGAGAGCAGCGGATTTAGGGAGAGACTGAGCTGCGGCAGTCCTATATATTAGTCAACTGCCAGCAGATTTTCCCAACACGGAGAGGGTCTCATTACATCCACGTGCGCGGCGGTGAGACCGAGCCATATATTCCTGTCCAGTCGGAGCAGATCGATCAGGCCATCGAGGCCATTAAGAAGACTGTCCAGGAGGCACAGGCCCACGCTCCGCCCAGTCATGAAGTGGATATCCACGACGCCAATTCATGGCTGCGGGTGACCCGGTGGACCCAGTACTTGCAGGACTTTACTACACCGGAGGATTTTAATATATTGCAGGCGCTAGTTGAGACGCCGTTACCTGACAGCAACGATCCTGTGGAGCAGGGGGTACGACGGATCTGGGAGGCAATTGAGGGGGTGGTCCGGAAGAGCCAGTGGACCAAAACATCCAATGGAAAATGTATCTTTTGGCTGAACGGCATGGCCGGCACTGGAAAGTCGACAATTTCCCGGACCGTTGCAGGCCGTCTAAAGGGGCAAAACCTACTTGCAGCGAGCTTCTTCTTCAAACGAGGCGAACAAGACCAAGGGAACGCCAAGCTGCTCTTTTCGACACTTGCCAAGCAATTAGGAGGTACTATACCTCAACTGAGCCCTAGTATCCAAAAGGCAATCGAGGATGATCCTGATGTTTCAGAGCGGGTGCTTAGAGAACAATTTGAAAAGCTGATTCTGCAACCACTTCTTATAATCAATCAGGGCCTAACTACAAATATAGTGATAGTGATCGATGCACTGGATGAATGCGACAAGGAAAATGAGATCCGGATTATTCTCCGGCTCTTACCTCAAATACAAAAATCAATCTCAGTACAGCTACAATTTCTGCTGACGAGCAGACCTAAGTTACCGATCAGGCTTGGCTTCAAGGCTGTGGTAGATAAATACCAGGACTTAATACTCCACAAGATCCCAGAGCCAGTGATAAAGCATGATATAAAGCTATATTTCAAGGAGAAATTCGTGCAACTGAGGCAAGAGTGTTCATTTTCATCACACTGGCCTGGAGATACTATAATAAGCACGTTAGTGGCTAGAGCAGTCCCTTTATTCATTTCTGCCACTACGCTGTACGGGTTCATTAGCGACAAAAGAAGGAATCCGGAGATGCGTCTTAGAGCCATACTCTCTGATAACGGAAACTATGCGTCAAAGATGGACAGTATATACATGCCAGTGCTGAACCAACTTCTTACCGGCCAGGATAACCAAGAAACACAACAGCTAGTAAAAGACTTTAAGGATATTGTTGGTGTCATTATTCTTCTTACCATCTCACTCTCAGTAAATACTCTTGCTCGACTTTTGGACATGGAACCGATCAATATTCAAATTTACTTGGATCTGCTTCACTCAGTTCTTAATGTCCCCGCTAAATTGGACAAACCAGTCAGGATCCTACATCTTTCCCTTCGGGACTTCCTTCTTGATAATACGAAGAAAGAGAATCCATTCTAGATTGATGAGAAAGAGGTGCATCGGAGACTCACATCCCAATGTCTGAAAGTTATGCGACATGAGCAATATGGTCTCAAGAAGAATATCTGCAATTTACAACATTCTGGCACACAAAAGAGGCGAGATCGACAAGTATACTATTGATCACTGCTTACCACCGGAATTACATTATGCCTGCCGGTATTGGGTATATCACTTACTGTAGAGCCATGATCCTGCCAATGAATTGATTCATGCTTTCTCATTTTTTAAGGTGCATTTGCTTCATTGGATAGAAGCAATGAGTCTTTTAGGTATCGTATCTGAAGCTGTTGGGATTATTCAAAGGTTACAGTCAGTTGTACAAGTAAGTATCAGAATATTTTATCTACCTACAAGTACTAAAAGATATAGGATAATGATCAAAATCCGAAACTATTAAAGTTTCTTCATGACGCTTGGCGATTTATCCTGAAAAATCGGCAGTTAGCTGAGATTGCGCCTCTTCAGCTTTATTCATCAGGACTTATATTTACCCCAGAAGACTCAGTAATCAAAAAAATATTTAAGACCAAATTATCAACCTGGAGCCACCTACCAACAGTTGAAACGACATGGGGTGGAGAACTACTGACCCTTGAGGGCCATTCCGATTTAATTGAGTCGGTAGTCTTCTCACCTGACGGCCAGCTGCTGGCGTCTGGCTCCTACGACAACACCATCAAGCTCTGGGATCCTAATACCGGAGAGCTGCGCCAAACCCTTAAGGGGCATTCCCGTACAGTTGGGTCGGTGGTTTTCTCACCTGATGGGCAGCTGCTGGCGTCTGGCTCCTACGACAACATCATTAAGCTTTGGGATCCTAGTACCGGTGAGCTGCGCCAAACCCTCAAGGGCCATTCCCGAACGGTCGAGTCGGTGGCCTTCTCACCTGACGGACAGCTGCTGGCGTCTAGCTCCCTCGATAAGACCATCAAGTTCTAGGATCCCAAAACCGGTGAACTGCGCGAGACCTTCGAGGGCCATTCGCATGCGGTGTGGACCGGAACTAATACTGAACAGCTATCTGTATCAGAAAACCAGTGGATTTCTCTTCAAGGAAAGAAAATATTGTGGCTTCCCCCGAACTATCGCCCAATGTGTTTAGCATTTAAAGCTGGCATTCTTGCTCTTGGTCATTTATCTGGATGAGTATCCTTTATCTCAGCCTTTATTTAGTTACCCCACATTGAATATAGTGCCACTTCTCCTTATATTCTAATCACTTTCCAAAAGGAGGGTCTGGTACTGTAGCTCCGAAGGCTTTATATCTTTTGTTTTACAGCTAGATCACTT
Organism: Aspergillus bertholletiae; assembly: GCA_009193595.1. Lineage (NCBI taxonomy): Eukaryota > Fungi > Ascomycota > Eurotiomycetes > Eurotiales > Aspergillaceae > Aspergillus > Aspergillus bertholletiae. The sequence goes on from ML736202.1 coordinate 10,979, forward strand.
GGATTATTTTGACTGGCCTCTTCCAAGTGAAAGTTTTATTGCTACTTAATGGCTGAGTATGCAGTAGTTTGATTCCCTGTTTGGGCTAGGTAGTTAGGTAGACACGTGTTGAGTTGGCCTCGCCAAAACCCGCGGGTCCAACCCACGGGTTTTGACCCGACCCGTTTTCTTGGAGGCTTTTGGGTCGCTAGTCTAAACCCGGGTGTCAAGGAAATATCTACTATTCAGGGTAGAAGACCTGTCAACTAGGTAAGGGTACGTAGGCCGAAGGCTAAGCAGTAGATATCAGGCAGACAGAAGACTGATTCTTGCCTTCTTCTTCCATTAGCATTAGGCTAACTTTATATCCAGAAGAAGCCCCTTATTCTCCTAACAAGATAAGACTGACAAGGAGCTACTATACGCTATTGAAAAGTCAACGGATATGTGATCCATCATCGCCACTCAGCCTCCGAGCTGTATATGCACAACGGGTAGGGTATACGATACAGTCATCATGTAGAGTCATCATCGGATCTGTGACATAATCTAAGAGATCTAGGACTAGTGGAGGAAGCAGAGAGTAGGGGGGAAGGGTAGTAAACGGGGTAACCTAGGCATGCCTAGGGGATACCCAACAGACAACGAATACCGAGGAGGGCATAGCCCAAAGGCCCTGGCGCAAACAGGCGGATTGGGCGAGGAAAAGGATCAGAATGAACATAGAAAAGGATAGAGGGGGCTGGTAGAGCCTCTAGGGACAATCTAGAGGCAGTGGTCTAGACCACTGGCTAGACGCATGTGTCTGTCATAGCCAAATGGCTCTATATGGACGTTAAACTTGATTAAATAAGTAGTAGCTCCTTGTCAGTCTTATCTTGTTAGGAGAATAAGGGGCTTCTTCTGGATATAAAGTTAGCCTAATGTTAATGGAAGAAGAAGGCAAGAGTCAGTCTTCTGTCTGCCTGATATCTACTGCTTAGCCTTCGGCCTACGTACCTTTACCTAGTTGACAGGTCTTCTACCCTGAATAGTAGATATTTCATTGATAATAGGCCTGGCCCTTTAAGCTTGAGTCTATCCTCGTTATCAGTCTAATTTCGACTACGTCCGCTGACCGGCAGTCCAGCGTCGACTACATCCCATCGTTGGTAGTCTAGTGTAGACTACACGTAAGGGCTCTTTCGGCGTACTACGATCTATCGGCGGTACGCCTGCGGAGCGCGGTAGGCCAACGGGCTTCAGGAATACAGTACTCGGAAGCTCAAGGCTGTTCAGGATTGTATGGCAGTTCCCCTATGTAATGAAACAGAACGAATCGCTTGAGGACCGGAATCCTCTGCGCGATCCTGACCTAAATACATTTGTGCGTTACGTAAGCCGGCGGCCAGTCAGCGCATCGCTTGCGGTGGTTGTGGTTGCCTGAGGCAACCGCCGTTACATACACCCCCATCGATCATTAGGTTAGTACCCATAACGCGCGGTCCGCTAACTGGTCACAGACTCCTGCCTATAGCCCCGGGCGTAACACAACCCAAATGGGCCGGCCCACAGGTTTTTGTCCATGGGCTGGCCCATGCCCAGGTCTAGGTGTCGCTTCAAAGCTTCAAATCATAAATTCGTATTATTAACTATCTACTCAGGCTTGTGGGCCTTACCCTAAGAGACGGGACGGATGGATTAAGTATTCTCCGTTCCGGGTCACGCCCGAGCCAGCAACAAAAACTAAATCCTTCAAACATTTCTAGTAGTCAGGAGTCCCTCTCTGCAAACTGGAAACCTGAGCAAGAATAAGAATAAGAATCTCAATGCACTACACTACGTAAGGAATGTTATGACACTGATAAATCTGCTCCATATATCGATATGGCGTAAATAACTGCATTCTCACTAACCTCGACTTACTACCCGTGTACTGCTAGATGCATACCCGAGATATCGGTATTTGAGACCCCTACTCACTGGGCTGTTCCCATGCCAAATAGCTCGCTGCAGCATTGTACATAATAGAATCCCCCCAAGCTTGCAAATGCCAAGTGAAACCTTTGTTCGAGACGTCTGACACACTGGTTTTAAGTCGCAGATTCTTAGCTGAGTCATAGTCAAACTCATCAAGAGCGAAAAACATCTTCGGCGGTTTGGCAAAGCTCTTAGTGAAAGTGACTGCCTTAGAGTTGTCCAGTTGGGGCTTGGTCCAGGGGCGAACGTCTACAGCAGCAAATCGACCGCTCTCAATGCCCGGGGTGTCCTGTGGATAGGCGATCCAGGAGGCACTCGCCCGGTACATCACTGTGTCAGCCCAGGAGTCGATATTGATTGTAAAACCGGTGTTCGTCACATCACTAGCGAATGTCTTGATTCGCCAGTTTTTGCCCTTTTGCAAATCCAAGTAGCGAAGGAAGCAGAGGATCTTGGGCGGTGCGCTGTATGGGGTCGCAAAGGTAACTGACTTTGAATTCTTCAGCTGGGGCTTGGTCCATTCGCGCTTCTCCTCGGTATCGAAGGTACCGGTTTGGATCGACGGAATGTACGGGATGTACTGAAAGATCTCGGGGACTTCCAACCAGCTAAAGCCAGCAGAGTACAGCACGGTGTCACCCCATGATCTAATACTGGCGGTAAACTTGTCCGCAGTTGGATTGAGAATCTGAGGATCAATACGGATATTGAACCCGCAATTAATATCCAGCCAGTTGAGTCCGTGTACCGTTGCTGGGGTGGACGAATGCTTTCCGAGGAAGTTCTTTTCTTTCTTGTTCTCGTGAGTCGGCTTGTCCCAGGGGCGAATCTCAATTGTATTGAACTCTCCCACGTTTAGGAGATCGTTGTGTTGTGCCATTTTGACAGAAAGTATCAGTTCAGGAAAGCTATTGAATAGAAAGAGATATTGAATTGAAAGCTCTGGTTGAAAGAAGAGAGTGTTCCTTGTCGTGGTTGATAATTCTATTTCTTCTGCAGTGATTCAGCCACTACTTATAGTTTTCACTCTCGGAAATTTGCTCACCAGTGGCATGACCTGTGTCTGACGAACATGTCATGAATTGAAAGGCATCATGACCAAACCCCTCATGAACTGGAACATGGTGGGCTCTATCGGCGGCATTGCTGCAGTGATACCCAAGCTGACTGGATGCAAAGGATTTGCTTTTCCAAGGAATATGGCTCGGACATCATGATCCTTGTGTACTCAGCTATGTCAATAAACCAATAATAACCATACTCCTCCCCCATCCCTCTACCAGACTCCAACATGGCCAGCTGTTCACGTAGCTTTCCTGCAATGAAACAGTACCAATCATCGAAAACACGCGCCTCCTTTGGTTATTCAAGCCATTGATTTTCTTTCCAACTGTAGAGAGTATGCCATTCTAACAGTCGCAGATAAATTGCCCATAGACTTACTCGGGTCATGTTATACACCCGAACAGACAGACATACAATGGATGAACATGGAAATCAGGGGCTGCGATATACATTTCAAGGAAAGAACATAAATGTTTGGAACTTTCCCTTACGGTATCGCACATTGCCGCTTCATGCCACAAAGGAAATGCGGGATCGCGGTTTTCACATGCGATTATTGCTCAGAGTTCCCTGCACTCCCTCCCCTTGAAGCTGTGATGTGTCAAGTGCATATTACATGCCATGCAACTGTGGGCAGTCGTCGACCACCGCTCTCTTTGGTCGGTACTTGTCTCGGAGCTTCACAAACATAATTTATTTGGTAATGACATAGTAGATCGTCTTGAACCCCGAGTAGGTGTACTACCCCTCTCATACCGTGGATGTGCAACGTTTGAAACCGGTCACTTACAGCAGTTCTCGAAATCGAAAGCAGAATTTTCAGGACGCTTCCAATCGATTTGAACATTTCCCACTTCCAGCCAATACCCTACAATTCCCGTAGATATGTGCGAATATAGGGATGTAGCTCCTTGCTCGGGGCCATAATTCGATATGCCGATAGACTTGTATGCTAATAATCCATGCTTTGTCCGTAGGTGATCAAATGGCCGGCTTCAAACGTTTGATACGCCACTCCTCTCCTCTTCAGAGGCCAAGCCAGGTAGGCTGTGGAGTTCTACTCGAAAGGATTAAATTTATAACACGGCTCGGGCCTCAGCACGCTAAGTAGACTCCACTAACAGGGACTCCGCATAACCCCCCATTGTTGTGATTGGCAAAATCTTCCAGCGCCCTAACAGACTCCATCCTTTCCTGTCCCATTAGTAGTCTAGGCCGTACACCCAACTCAGGATTTTAATGCGGGTGATGTTATAGTTCCAAATGAGAAATGCGGATCTGCAATCAACCCCATGAGAATATCCATCGGCAGGTTCAGATATACCGAATGCGCTCTGTACCGTGCCTCTACAGCGTCCGTACTGCAATAGTTTCCCGGGTGGGTGGATTTCTTTTTTTTTTCTTCTCTTTTTTTCTACACTGCCTCCTCTCAAGCAGTAGCACAACGAAAGGCAACAACCTGATTGCAGGGTGGCGCGTAAGTCTTGACCCATCTGCTACTACAGATATACCACATCGATCACCAAGCTACTTCGACAGGGCAAACCATGGGCCTATACGTGTTTGAAAAATGCTGCATCATACTACTGGCATACTAACTGCACTGTTGCCTATACTGCAAATATTATTAACCAACACGTGCTTGAAAAACGTGTGGTAGGTATCTGTCGCCATAGCCAGCTGAGTGCGGGGTTCAAGGTAAAGGATTGGTTGCGCTGGGGCCTACTACTAGTATTCATGACCTCTCTGCATTGACATAAATCCCATGCAGAAACCCGCCAACATGATTCGATCGCAGTCCGTAGTGACTAGTTACTGCGGAACTCCGTATTATTTCATTAAATGCGGTTCAGACAATGCTCTAACGTAATCGCTGGCCACAAATACTGAAAGACAAAGCAACTCTCCCCCTTGATGGACGCCCAGGCCCCATAAAATTTAAACCCCGAGTCGAACGCTTCGGGATCAACTTGATATGGCTAGTCCAATGGCAAGGTAGGTTACATCCTCGCCTTGCTAGTCGCCTCATTTCCTAGTAGTTGCATCCCAATTATTTGACATGCTTTTCGCGAGAAAGCTCCTCGGCTGTGTTTTGTTTACCAGCGGGGGTTGATGCATCCCTACGTGGCAACGGAGCAGCTCGATGTGTGTGTGGGTCTACATACACTCTGACCTTAAGGATTGTTGCTCGGAAAGAAAAAATACGAATGTATGGATAGGTTTGTTGCCTTAAATGAATCGCTGGATAAATAGGAGATTTGGGTACGCTACTGCATGTAATAAACCATTAGCTGTCAGGGAAACCTTGGAGTAGGCTTCTTCACGGCCCATCCCGGCCCAGGCCCACGATGGGTTGCGCTTTGGGCCCCCAATTGGGCCCCAAACATTGCAAATATGGTGTTCCCCTATGACTGCATAATTTATAAAATTTCCGGCTGTAAAATTCAGTATTTATATTACAACCCTTCTATTCAAATTGTAATTCTAAAGCGATTTAGAAGCAATACGATATTAAATTCAATATAAAATCTAAACGATACATATTAATGATACTAGAATAACGTAGTTATATATATATAGTTTATATAAATTATAGATTTATATTTATTTATTTTATTTATAGGGCCATAGGATTAGACTAAACTACGATAATATAGTTTTAAATAATCTAGAACTGCCTAGTAATCCTTAGGATCAGGACTAAAGACCGGTATGATCTGGTCTAGAGCGGTCGGTCCTTGGTCTTTGCGGTCATTTCGGAGGCCTAGCTACAACGTATAGATGATAGTGTGGAGGGTTACAGTGAATAAGAAGGTTATCTTATGAGACACGGAGGACATAGCCCTGATCCTCATTGCACAAGTATTGTAGACGTGCTAAAAGCTGAGGTTCTTTTTTCTTACATGTATTTAGTTTTCACAGAAGGATGAACCATTACTATTTAATTTAACTTACAGTTACAGTGCCTTAATATCAAAACTCGTTCCAAAGCATACTACTTCTCCAGGCCTTCGGGACAATGTGTAACCTGGAAAACACAAATAAGCCCAGGGAACCAGCGAAAACAAGGTACTTGTACTTACCATCTCCATATTATTTCCAATTAAATCCAAAACATATGCCGCGTAATAATGCTCATGATACTCTGGTCTCAACCCAGGCTTGCCGTTGCAGGTGCCCCCAGCATCGATCGCAGCCTTATGGAAAGCATCAACAGCAGCCTGGTCTGTGGTGGATTAGTCAAATATAACACTTGGACTTCAAACAAGAAGACTATCCATAATGGATATCTGGGAGGAGGACACCGTACTCGGAGCAGAAAAGGCAAAATGAAACCCCGACGGAATTTGAATTTCCTTCTGAGCGATCCAGAAATCAGGAAACTCGTTGCCCAATCCGACAATGCCAGGGAACCGCATTATTTCCTTATAACCTAGTGGAGAGAGAGCCTTCTTATACCACTCGACAAGAGGCTCGAAATGCTCTTCCGGGACGGGGATGGTGAGATGGTCGACGTTCCTGGACGGCATGGTTGTTGTATTCGAGAAATAAATTAGCGTATGAATAAATACGAGAGGAATAAGAATTTAAATTTTAAAGGCTTTCCTTTACCGTTTTATATGTTAAGGGAGTGGAAGTAGAGCGGAACATGGACTAGGCATCTATCAAGAAACGCACTGACTACCTTGCTGCCAATTGCTTGTAACTTTCTCATTGATGATACGGTTGACTTTACAATTTAAAATCGAGTCTTCCACATTGTTGGGTTTAGTCATGACGTAATGAGCCAGCCAATCGTAAACTTGGGATACTGCATCAGGTGAGGTCTTGTTTTGATTAAGGCCACTCTAGCTAATAGGTTTAGACCTCGGTCTAAAGCCAATTTCAAGCCATTTTCTACATAAATTTCCAAATTAGGACAGAAGAAATCTTAACTATCAGCCCATCTACCAGGTATTAGTAAATGACATCTTCAGAGCAAGAGCTCTTTCTAGCAAATTGTACAGAGCCTAAGAGGAGTGTGGCCTCGGCCTGCTCGGAGACCGGAGCCGCCGGTTGGTCGTGGTGCGCCAATATGGATTCCTTCAGGCCGACGGTGTTGGTGCGATGGCTCTTACAGTTAAGCCTGTTTTAAGACTTGTATACACTAGAGGGGAAAATATTTTCCTGTAATTGTCTTAGAGGTACGATTACGTTGAGGAGTCCCTCTGGCCAAAAGTCTATACATACTGTTGGCTTTTCGCCCCTCCAGTGCAAGCCAAGCTTCCGCGGCCTTGGAGGGATTTGTGGAAGAGGTGCGGAAGACTATTTTTAAGATGTTTCTGCCTTTGAGTGGAAAGCCAGTGAAAGCTTAGTAGAAATGAAGGGACAGGGTGTATTTAAAAAGTAATATATGCACTGTAATTTCCACGCAACAATATCTATTCTATTTCGAGCCCTTGGTCGCGATGGCCCTGAGGTGCCTGCTGTTGGCCTAGGCTTGATGAAGATCGGTGGAACTTACGGCCCAGCGGGCGGTCTAGATAAAAATGTCGCTTTCCTGGAGCATGCGCATGTCGCTGGACAGCGGTTCTGGGATACTGCTGATATGTATGCCAATAGCGAAGTGGGCAAATGGGTCAAGCTCTCTGGCAAGCGTTACGACATTCTCCTCGCTACTAAATTTGCTATCAAGCAAGAACCTGAGGTGGGCTTCACTGTCCGCTCAGATCCCGACTACGCCAAGCAGGCTTGTGAAAAAAGCCTTCAGAGACTTGTAGTTGACTATTGACCTGTACTACTGGGAAGATTGTCGAAGCTATGGTGGGGTATAGCGCCTTTGCATTAGATATTGAGTCGCTCAGTGTTAAGCTCCTGGCAACTTGTCGCGAGTTGGGCATCGCGGTCGTGGCCTATAGTCCCGTCAGCCGTGGAATATTAATTGGAGAGATTCAGTCTCCCACTGATTTCCCTGAAAGTGACTTCTGTCGCATGGCGCCTAAGTACTCAGAGGAGAACTTCCCTCAGATTATGGAGCTGGGTCAGGGGCTGAAGAGTGTGGCTCAGGGGCCCGATATCTTCCCCATCCCAAGAACCAGGTCAACAAAGAGGGTTGATGATAATACTGCGTCTGCTCTGCTGCAGCTGACGGACAAGGAGGTGCAGGATATCCAGGACTTGATGGAGCGAACTGAGATCCCTAGCACTCGGTACCCTGCTATATAAGTTGTCTTTTCTCCATGTCGATACTCGAACCTTGTTGCTGATCGTGAGCATAGACTGATCAGCAATATCCTTGCCGATACGCCACCGCAGTAGAAGGATAGCGATTGTTGGACACGTGCGACATGTATTTACATATTGTCAGATAGTTTGATGGAAGTTAATGCGAACTTTTCGCACAGCCAAGTCCAGTCGTCTCTGATCATCCACGGGGCCATAAAATTTCAGGGGTAAGCATTTCCAGAGGAGAAGGAATAGCATTTTGCGATCGCTGCGTTGGCTTGTGCCAGTTTAATGCAAGCATCTTTCCTCTTCAACGGGAGAGCTCTGCCTAGGCGAAAGTAACCACGATTCAGGCTCAACGCTTTTAATGATTCTAGCGATGATGGGGAGAATCAGAATCGGATATCATACCTGGCTTTGGAGATGATATCTCAAGACTTAAATATTATTCATTTATATCTATCGGTGAGGATAAAACAATCTTCACGATGCATAGGCTGGTGCAACTGACTATGCGTACCTGGTTGAAAACTCATAGAAGAAGAAATTCATCAGCAATCCGTGTTACGAATTTCCGACCGGTATATATGAGAAATGGGGGAAATGCCAGTCGCTCTTTCCTCACGTTCGATTAGCGATGTCCCAACCGCTGGATAGAGGTGCATGATATGCATCGGAAAGTAGTAATATAGCACACATAGGTGAAATGGCATCGCGGTCGAGAAAGCAGAGGGTAAAAGTATTGGTTCTCTAAGATTGAAGAATCTCTCGTAGCAGCAGCATGCTCTCTTAGGGCCAGTGGGACGAGGCTGAGCTACAGGTGCAGGTGACGGAGACTGGTTAGATGACGCTTGGCGAGGACAACCCTAAGACGCTGTTAAATATTAACGACCTAGCAACGAGATGTACGTATCAGGGCCGGTGGAAAGATGGGAAGCTCTGGGTTCACGTGGTGGAAGTAAATAAGATAAAGCCCGGCGAGGGCCATCCTTACACGCTAAATAGTATTACTACTCTAGTATCAAAATATAGGAACCAGGGCTGGTTGGAGGAAGCTGAGAAGCTCGAGATGCAGGTGATGCAGGTGATGGAGATGAGGAAGGCGAAGCTCGGCGAGGATCACCTGGCACGCTGTCGATCCTGGTAAATCTCGCTTTCATCCAGAAATCTTCTGGTTAAAAGACTCAAAACGACCAAGCCCTCAGCTTACTATAAGATTGCTAAGCCCCAATTTTTGTTTTATTCCGATACCTTAGTAGAATGGTCTACTGAGGGGGACTGAATATTGATGCAAAAAGCAAGAAAGCTCCGAACACAATCTGCAAATCCTGTGGACCATTATCAGAACAAACTAAAACTGTATGGGCTAACATGCATTCAGGACAAATAAAATCAAGAGGAATTAATTCAGAATGAAACAATTGATTGATTGAACAGAACATTCGATGCGTCGAATGTGCCGACACTAGGTGGTTACAACGCCGGGGTTGCCAATTTAACCAACCTACCATATAAAACACAAGGAAATGCAAGTTCCTGGATAACCAATCGCTTGCTAGTGGTAAATTACCACTCCATGCGCTGATATCTATCAAGTCCCAGAAATGTTGCTACAATCAAATTTTAGCATGCGGGACAAGGTCCTGGATCGATTCCCCAAGTGGTAGGCTAAGCTTCCGCTGCTGTGGATGATTGCGGAAGAGGTGCGGACGACTATTTACGGCGCTTCCGCCTCTCAGTGGAAGGCTGGCGGAAGCTTGGTGGAACTAAAGGGAGAGGATGAATTTTAAAATCAGCAACCATTTATGTTTGCCTTCATCGCACTGTCTATCTATCATTTACAAATTGCTAAGGAACTTTTCGATTTGCACTATAACAACACGCCACGCACTATGGGAGGCCAACCGGACCATCATCCTACTCCTCTTGGAAACTGGCTTGAGGGCCTCTTCAACAAGTTGTTTTACCAGCCAGATGATGGACTATGCAGAAAGGCGATGGAAAAGGAAATGAGCCCTCAGTTAAAAGTTTGGTAATTTCTTCCATCTACGACCTCTTGCTGTGGATCGTCAGCCAGTCTAATATTATATGCTATACAGTATCAATGGTCAGCACATGACTAGGGAAGGCTATGATGAGGTGATAACAGAGACACGGCGCACCTATAACATCAGTGTGCACAGTAGCCATGAGCTCCTGGCCACACTTGATGTAACAGATAAAGGCATTGGTTCCGTCGCGCACATTCAGACTTTTACATTGGAGGATAAGAAAACAGGGACTCAACGCACGCAGACAAGCTTGACAATTTCTGTGATAGCGCTTAGTGATGGGAAGAAGCAGTTGACTGAACTGACAGAGATTATACTGGACCATTGAGATTTCCTAACCCCGCGAATATTTTGAAGCCCAGATTGTTGTTGTTAGGTGGAGGAGCTAAGTTCGTGCAATGTGAGACCAAATTTATGGAGCGCCTCTTTTCCTAGCCAGTGACGGCAATAATCTACTCCCTTTATGAATCCCATCATTATCATCCCGAGTTCTTCCATATCTGCCGGTTTCGCCTGAGCAATATCGGACTCCCACGTCCGAAACCACACTGGAAGCAACAAGTGGTCCTGGAGAGCTGCCAGCCAGAAATATTCGGATGGCGCAGTCCAGAGCGCCCGCTGTGCATAGAAACCAAGTTCTGCAAAATCATGGTGGGAAGCATCCCAACCGTTCTTGAGAAATGAGTAGAGCCCTTCAATGGAAAACCCAACGATAAGGGTTCGTCGCACACATTCATCAAATACCCAGGCCCGCCATGCATCGTGTGCAGACCCTGTGTCAGTCACATTTCTCAATGCATCGCTGACAGGCTTGGCATGGCACTTAAGCTGTCGAAGCCATCGATCCAGGACAGGCCCCGCCCTTTCGGCCTGCGATCGTAGCGCAATATCCCCATCGAATAGTTGAACGATCTGGTAGAGGCACAATGCCTGTACCGAAGCTAATTGCTCGGTAAGTGATATATTGTCTGACTCGCCGCGCTCCGTTATAAGTCGTCGCGCCGCTTGGCCAATGCACCGATTGACTAAGTGGTTGTTGTGACTATTTCTCTGAGTATAAAGAGCGCACATTCCTAGAACTTCTTGCATAGCCGATGGTAGATAGTGTGTATATAACCGGGCGTGTATAAACGGGGTATGTCCATGACTCACGTACATACCTGGCCAGGACTTGAATTGCTTCACGGCAGAAATAATTCGTTCTTGATATATCTCACCTGCCAGGACACTTCGAGTCGGTGCCGTATTATCTGCCCCAACTTGGTCCGGGACCGTAAAGCTGTCGATATTTGTCATGATATCCTGCCAGTCCAGGTCATAGTCTGGGAAAAAGGGAAGTGTCGACCCAGTCAATGTGAGACCCACGGGAGCATTATTATATATGTCCAAAGGCCCAACGGCCGTATCCGCGTCCGGCATCTCAGCAGCGTTGATCCTGGTCACACTTCGCGGCGGGACTGTTGACGTCGGACCTTCACTCTCTGCAACTTCAGCTACCGCTATAGGTCTCGTATTTAGCGGGTTCTCATATGTGCACTGCAAGAACCGAACACGGCAGCGATAGCACGGGGAGTTCAAGTCACAGCGACGTTTCGCTTTTACGCAGCCTCGGCACGATCTCCGATAGGGTGAAGGCATCGTAAATGCTGCGGGCGACAATACGAGAACAAGAAGGCCGTCTTCCGTCAGGAAGGAGAATAATGGAAAAGTGCTTCACGAGGAAAGGTGCACGATCGTGGAAGCTATAAAATGGTGAGTCATCTATCCATCCTTACATATATTATAAGGGTGCCCTCACACTCTACGGGTGTTTGCGGGCGAAATACGGTGCGCTGCAGACGTCCGCTCGCGCAGTTTCCTATTAGTCAATAATGTATTTCACTAGTGGGCCAACACCACCCACAAGCCGCCACCTCGCCGTCAAAAACCTCGCTCAATTTAACCATCTACCATGCCTCCAAAATCGCGTCAAGATTTAGAAGTTCTTGCCAAATAAAAGGACAGGATTCTGTTAGCAATCTCTGCTGTAGAAAGTAAACAAATTACCCAAATTTCTAAAGCTGCCCGTGTCTATAATATACTACATTTAACTTTACGCAACCAACTTCATAGCGCAATAACGCCAATAATTATAAACTAACGTAAAATAAAGAGGAATCGCTTATACAACGGATTCTACTGCTAGATTAACATGGAACGCCTTCGGGGCCATCATATACATAAGAGATAGCTGATATTCTTGCAGAACGTGGTACTATATATATTCAATTGGTTAGAGAGAACTGGACTACTAACGACATCGGGGAGTAGAGGGTCCACATAGCCTTCTATATATCTCGCAAAATCAACCAAAAACCGTGGAAACACACAGTGCACTCTGTAGACTGCCAGGAGCTTGAGATCCACGCTTAGGTTAAACGGCTGCAGCTCGCCAGCGTGTACAGCCCCGGTCCGTGGGATACTGACCGTACTGACAGTGTAGAGAAGAACGGGTTGCGTCATTTCCTATATTAAATCCAAGTATCGAAATCAGGCCGGTGCCACTGCGAGGAGGGCTCTCATGTCACAGAATTCCTAACGAGACTGCAGTGTTGGTGTACCGCGGGCTTTGGGCAGGTAACGGATCCCCGCAGACAGTACCTGGTCCAAGGTGCAGGAACCACCCTGGCCTGTCGTGCAGAATTATCCTGGTCCACCGTGCAGTATAGAATTGGTCCTAAAGATGGTCGGATGGCCTTTTGGTTGACTTCTTAATACTGAGTTGACCTCGAGAAGGGGTCGAATGGGTATAAAGGGGCTTGTTCTGACGAGTATAGCAGAACAAGAATCAGTCTCTTTCTTATATTAGACTTACTATTGGATCTTAGTTGTTTCACTTTGCTTTACCAACGTATACTTATCTAATTGACGGGTCCTCTACCCCGTATAGTAGTCCTCCGTTACACCTTCCCATTCATTAGACGATGAAAACTGGGCGCGTTTTCTATAGGCCTTTCGCTCTTAGTTTTAGGTGTTTCCTGTATATTATAGAGAAATCAGTCTTGCTCAACTGTCACAGGAAGGAAGGACAACTGACTACCAACTAACCCATACCTCCATCAATAATAGGCAGGTCCTTAAGCTTCAGAGGTCCGTTTGAGGGAATATCCTGCATAATATCTGTGGCCTGAAGCAAAGACAAACGAGATTACAGTGGATGGATGGATGGATGGTCGATTTCGTTTATATTAGCCCCTCGGAAATATTCTTAGATCCCAGTAGATGATAAACCCTAGCGTCATTCTTATATTCACTATAACTATCCCATCCCCAGTCCCGAAAAAGGTTCTAACGACTACGGCCCCCCACTGTGAGCCAGGCATTTGCTTCAGCAGTCTATGCCGTCCCAGCTTCAGCACTCCATGGGCATCAAGTCAACCCTTTAGTGAGCATATTTACAGTCGCAATCCACATGATCAATCACTCAATACCGTCATAAATCTCCGCCGACCGATGACGACTATATCTAAAGCTCCACGTTTCCAGTATTCTGTTGTGATGAAAGAATTACCCACCCTTTCATAAAGTTTACGCCTCCTGCACATGGGAAGCCAGGATAACATGCGCATTAGTACCCCCATAACCCAGCGAGGTTACTCCAATTCGATCGGCAGCACCTAGCTTTAGGGCGCTTGTCAATGGACGGAATCTTCCAGTGAATTCGCACGAGGGATTTGTCTCTCCGAGCTCCCGGAGAGGAGGAACAATCCCGCGGGCCAATGACAAGGATGCCTTGATGACGCTCATTAATCCGGATGCAGTTTCTGAGTTGCCGCAGTTTCCCTTGTTTGAGCCTACATAGATGCAGGAGCCATGCGCTGAACCGATGGTGTCAAATGCCTTCCGGAGTCCATCAAGCTCTAGTGCGTCCCCCATACTAGTACCCGATCCGTGCATCTCAACATACTTAATTGTATCTGCTGAGATGCCGCTGGACCGGATAGCATGGGTAATGGTGCGGGCCTGGCCAGTGCTAGAGGGGACAGTGAAGCCGGCCTTATCGATGGCACCGTCGGTACCGATGGCATGCCCCTCAACGATGGAGTAAATTATGTTTCCATCTCGAACGGCAGCTTGGAGGGGCTTCACAACCACAGCGGCGACAGCATCAGCTGGAACTGACCCATCGCTACGGCTGTCAAAGGGACGGCATTCACCACTGGCGGAGAAGACTTGCCCAGGTGATGTAATATAACCTCCTTCCTGGGGGTAGACAACCGATGTTCCACCAATCAGGACGGCCTCGCACTCACCACTACGGAGGGCATTCAAGCCGAGATGCAACGCCACAAGAGAGCTAGCGCAAGCAGTATTCAGCGTCACGTTGGGTCCCGTCAGGTTGAGCTTGTACGAGGTGAAGGTAGATATATTCTCGTCAAGGAGTGTCCGATACCGTCTCTGGAACGCATTGCGGGGAGCTGGAGTGTTCGGGTCATGGATGTAGGAATTAGCAGCGGCACCAACGAACACTCCGACCTTATTCTCCTCTTTCTTGAATAAGTCGATGCAGGCATCACTTAGTGCTTCAGAGGCTACCGTGAGAAATATGCGCTTCTATACAGAGTTTAGGACGTTTTAGTAAAACGTTTGGTGTAATATCGCTTACCTGTGGGTCCAAAGTTTTCGCCTCTTCCTCAGAGAGACTCCAGGCACTGGGGTCAAAGTCATCCAGGCCGTTTATAGTCCCATAGCGGGGAACGAATACTTCATTTGCATCGATATCCAAATGACCGTGTGCTGCTGCACTCGATGAGGTAGTGATTCCATCGCGGCGGTCCATCAAAAGATCCCAGTATTTCTCCACATTATCGGCGCCAGGGAAGCGACCAGACAAGCCAACAATCGCAAACTTCTCTTCTGGTTGATTGAAGGAGCCGATGGAAGATCTGGGAGTCAAAGTACCAGATGCACTTGCACTCGGTCCCATGTCTGCGGAGGATGCTGAGGAAGGACTGGATTCGAAGTCGACAAGTCCTGCAAGAAAGGTAGCCTGCTTCTCAATAGTTGTGTGTTGAAAGCAGTCTAAAAGCCGGATACCAGCAGTGGGGAACCGCCCACTAATCCGCTTATGCAGTTCAACAAGGAGGATGCTGTGGCCACCAGCATCAAAGAAATTGACATCTTCCATGGGAGGTTTGGAGAGGCCGAGAACATCCACCCATATCAGGGATACTGTGGAAACCAGTGAAGCCCTTACTCGATCTGCATCAAGCTTCTTCTCCCCTGCTTTGAGGGTCGGTGTCTTCGGCGTTGCATCTGTAACACTAGCTTTGGATGCCGCGGCTGTAGGAATTCGAACTTTTTCAGCAACTGCCGCATGATCAACCTTCCCATTCGCGTTGAGGGGAAGCTCTGAAACGGCGTGAATGTTCGTGGGAACGGAGTAAGCAGGCACATCGTCCATAAGCCTCCTACGGATATTGTCGCAATTGACGCTTTCCGGAGTTACAAAGGCAATCAGTGAGCCATCTACAACTTGCACAGAGACTAGCATAACCTCCGGACTGTGGTCCAGGATGCTCTTTTCGATCTCGTACAGGTCCATACGGTAGCCACGGAGCTTAATCTCTCGGTTGTTCATACGGCCACCGATCAAGACTTTGCCATCAGCGGTCAGTGAACCTCGATCTCCACTGCGATAGAGACGTCCTGTACGACCATGTAGCTCAATCGTGCGGAATTTGGTGGCGGTTAGTTCATCCTGACCTTTGTACCCCCGGGAGACCTGGGGCCCAAAGATGCAAATCTCGCCGGTTTCCCCAACCGGCAAAGGCACATCTGAACCTTCGTTACAAATCACGACCTCACAATTTGGGAAAGGCTTGCCTATCACAGAAGGAGAAGGATTCTCAGAATTCCCAGGATCTTCGGCGATTGGCTCCGAAGTGACGATCACTCTGCAATAGTACAATAAGAAGTTGCTCTCGATTTAAACATAGCCAAGACATAGGAGATTAACTTACGTGGTTTCGGTTGGTCCATATGCATGTAGGAGAGTCACTTTCTGTCGCCATGCTCTCAACAATCCGGTAGAGGAGGCCTCCCCACCAACGGAGATTAGTCTCAAATTGGCGAGGGGCCTGTCCATCGGAATAGTTGCGAGCACCGAGGGGGTGGTATGGAAGAAGTTGATACGGTTCATCTCTAGGACGTCGGCTAAATAATCGCCAACTAACAGACTGGGGTGTTCAACGAAGCAAAGTGTAGCTCCATAGGATAGAGTGACCGCCCACTCGAGGATGGATGCATCAAAAGCGAATGATGCGAACTGGAGGACCTTACTCCCAGGGCCAATACGTACAGTGCTGCGAGCTGCACTCACATAGTGGGCTACATTCGCGTGTTCCACCATGATGCCCTTGGGTTGTCCGGTTGAACCAGAGGTGAATACCACTGGAAGCCAGAAGTTAGCCATCCGCCTTATTTGCTAACTAGTAATACCAAGTCGGCACAATGTACTCACTGTACGCTAGGTCGTTATCTGCTGTTGCCTGCCCGGTACAATGGGTCACTGGATAGCTCGTGAGTTCGCCCTCGAATACAGCATCCAATACAATAACTGAAGGTACCTTCTCAACTTGCGAGAGAAGTTCATCCGCTGCTGCAGTATCAGTAACGAGTTGAACGGGTTCACAAGTACGGAGAATTGACTGCTTGCGACCCGTGGGCAATGCTTTGTCAACTACCACAAAACAACCTCCCGCCTTGAGAATACCGATGATCCACAATAGAAGTGCAAATCCACGGTTGATGTGCACCGCAACGGTTTCACCCGCTGTGATCCCATTACCACACAAATAATGAGCAATTTGGTTCGTTCTCCTATCAAGCTCAGCATATGTCATTTGCTGACCACGTTCTGCACAAGACAGAGCAATGGCATCTGGCTGGGTAGCACA
This sequence comes from Aspergillus bertholletiae, assembly GCA_009193595.1. Classification (NCBI taxonomy): domain Eukaryota; kingdom Fungi; phylum Ascomycota; class Eurotiomycetes; order Eurotiales; family Aspergillaceae; genus Aspergillus; species Aspergillus bertholletiae. The sequence continues at coordinate 28,176 of ML736202.1, forward strand.
TCGAGCCTCGATCCACTTATGCACCCGGGATGAGGTGATCGCATCCACAGCATCTATGCTAGGTCCAGATATAATATCTGAGACACTAAGGCTTTCGAGATAAGGAAGCTCGCCGACATGAAAATTGGGGTTTTCTCGCGAGAGTTTGACGGTATCCAGAAATTGCTTCCTCATGGTTTCAACCGCGTCCGAGTCAAACACCGCTGGGTTGCTTATAACCTAGTCATCGTCAGCTCCTGTAGGCTATCTGTGTAGTATATATTTCATCCCACATACACCTAAAGAGACGCCATTCTGGGTTTCAAGGAAACAGAAGAAGAGATCCCAAACACCTTCAACTGGGTATATGGTACAGTTCTCGCTGGCAAGCTTCGGGGAGAAAGTAACAGACACTTTGAAATCCAGCATCTTGTCACTCATCGTCTCCCTCGCCGCGTCAACGAGTGAGACAAAGGGAAACATCTCATGCTTCTTGGCAGTGGAGATGGAGCGCCCCATCTCTTTGACGGCATCAGCAAAAGTTGCTCGACGCTGGAGAAGGGACGAGACAGGAGCCCTGATTGGCATCTAATGGGACAGTTAGCCACTTGCAGAACATATGGGCCTTCTGGGATTCCGGAGTCATACTGTATTTGCCATATGAGACACACAGCCTTCGTAGCCTTGCGGCCTCCCACCCAACGCTACGAGGAGAGTATGATCATGGTGTGGGGTGGGCTTGGAAGCACCCGATGTTATCAGTCCGACTATTGAGAAGGCAACGCGAAACCACGATGTTTTATACAAACTGCCCCAGTCCTTCAATTCATCACTTGTGAATGTGGTCCAGGTATTCATAACTCGATAATCGTTGGTGTTGTTCCTTTTCGGAGCGGCCCATTCGAACGGCACAGTATGTGACAGTTGGGACATCCAAAATTGCTCCGCAGCTTTCATAGCTGGACCTCTAAGAAATGCATCCTGTGTCCCTAATATGAGCTACCGACAACCATGTGAGAGTGCGAGTTATCTTACTTGCTTCTGCACGAACTGCCCGTAACTCGGTGAGTTAGATGAGGTCTGAGTAATCATAGATTGATCCAACTGAGGATGAAGTTGCTGTAAGATGCATTGGGACAGGTAGCTCATGCTCGACCCATCCACTGCTATATGGTGGCCCACAATATAAAGGTCATAGTGGGTTTGGAGACGGCCGTTGTTGGTCGAAATCTTCTGTAGGATGACCCATCTGACGGGAAATTCCACACTCAGATCAAAGCTCCCACGTAAGGCTGAGGATACACGGTCAGGGTCCTGGACAATCTCGAATTTCTGGAATGAGGCAGCAGGGCTATGCACAGCCATGTAAGACTGGTTGATATCATTTGATTTGTGATCAAGATGAAACGTTGCTCGGAGCATTTCATGCTGTTGGCCAAGAGCATGGATCACTTCTTTGTGTCAGCATCGATGTTTAGGCATTTCTGGGCGGGGGTTTGTGGATCAGTCAATACCTTGCAAGATCTGGTCCAGCGTCGGGTTGAGCTCTTGCAAATTCACAAAGAGCGTTAGATGGTAATGCGAGGCATGGGGCCGACGGAGATAGTCCAGCCACAAAGCCTGCTGAACCTTTGATAAAGTGATAACGGCAGTCAATTCGCCAGCTGGCTCCTGACTCAGAAAATGCCCCTGGCCTTCTGTTATGGCTGGCCCCGTGAGAAATGGCATAGGCTTTAGGGTAGTCATGATGAATCCAAATAGGTAGAAGAACGCAACTGATGTTGTCAGTGATATTGCGGTCCAGGCAGCCCCAGTACTTGTTTGTTCGTGTATCTACTGGCAATAGTCCAGATACTTATATCGTGGACTTGTGCTACAAGGATCGCCTTCTCCATTTGCCCGTGAAGCATGGAATTTTGAGAAAGGCTCGGCCAAAGACTAGCGCTCAGCTCGCATAGAAGGATTATCAGGATCCTGTCTAGCCCGATTGTGAATATTCAGCTTCTCATGCTAACACTGCAGGGTATTAGCTATAGCAGGGATCAGAGCAACATCTTCTTGTATTCTTTCCGGGTATCCGTTCATAACCGTGGTGGTCCCACATTGCAATATCGTTCAGTTTCAGTCTGGATCGCATCCAGAACGGCTAGTAAAGCATGAATGTGTCGGTTCATGTTGTACGGCTATCCAACAGAGAGGTATGATAGACGATCCGACAAGTGGATACCTCAGATTGGGTACGGTGTAACCCTGCTAGTGGCGATTTTCCATGATTATTTTTGCATTGCGCCATTGACATTTGTCAGCGAGTTTTACTGGCGCGATATATATGGAGCTGCAGACTTTATCTGTGAGAATCCTGCAGTTGAAACGTGGGTCGTTACGAATGTTACTATAGATGCCGATCGATACTATTCAATTTTGCATTTTAGACAGTGGCTTTTGGCTCTTCATTTATTTCAGCCCTCTTAATACTTGCCACTGTAAAGGATGAGCCAGAACCCCCTAGTATTTGAAGCAAAACGTTCATGGCCAACAGAGGCATTAGCAACTGCATTATTACGCCGAGTAGAGCATAAAGTACCACTGTCCGGAATTGCGCTAAAATACGAGGGCTGTGCCTAAATGACATGCTAGAGCGCTAATATCATTTAACGGTCAACTGTCTTGGCTCTCAAAACCTACTACATGCAAGACCATTCCTGTAGAAAGGGGCACAACTCTCTTCTCTTGTATCCCGACTACCTGGTCATCGTTTGCATCAAAAGTTCTTCCAAAGAGCTGTCTGGTATGGCCTGGTTATTAAGCACAAGAACCTCAGATGAGCATGTATAGAAGACTATGTATGGATGAATATAGACTCTAGTTCCAAGAATAAAAAATATACGGGACTACATAAAACTGTCCGCTGTGTAGCGATTGGGGTCCAGAACACATACTGCTCTCTTAGCCGATGGATGACACCAGTGACCGAATACGAGGAAGGGTGGCTTGAAACAAGACGTTCTTGGCAGCTGAAGGAATCACAAAGCACACAAGAACGTGCCGTAATGGTTGCTTTAGATCTGATGGGCTTTTCTTGGCGCTGAAGGATTAATCCACCATGATCAAGACGGGGAAGGTGGAGCGCGAAGCTCAACGGATAGCCCGCCACCGGCGCCATCCATATGCTTGTTTAAAAGAAGGTTGGCAAATTCTCATACAGAGCAACTTAGACTATGTCTCCATTTTCACATATAAGGTGTGGCTGCAGAGTGTTTCCCTTTGTCCATCTTGATCTTTGGTTTGCACATTAAATATTGTTTGGTGTTATCGTTCATAAAAGGCCTCGAACGTATAGTCTAGGGTCCTCAGCCAATCGGAGTGGTTTAGTCCATGTGGAGTACCGTTACAGCGAAAATTCTATGCATTAGGGTCAACAAGCGAGTCTTCGGTCCGTGACGAAAATAGTTCGACAGGGCCCAATACGTACTTTAGTTGTGGTGTTATTCTTGAGGCATTACGCGGCCCAAGGCCGCCGCATGTAGCCCTCCGCTCGATACTCGCCGAGTCGCTACTTAGAGAGTAGTTGGTTTGCCCACTATCCTATACTAACCACAATACGTAGATCACTTGTATAATCATCAGATTGAGTTGCATTCTTTCGGTTAGCGACTTGTGATACCACCCTAGCAACGTTTCTGTACCTGGCGCGCCAATAGCTCGTGCAGTAGCCTCATCAAGCCTTGATATAATGGGCGCCAAACAAAAGGCTTCGCTCGACTAAAACTAGTAACAATTTGGCTGATCAGACAAACCCTCCGAAGCCCGGAGGATCCGCGGAGGATCCGCGGATAGTCCGTCACGGGTAGTAGGGGCTAACCCCAAGGAAAAAAAAAAAAAAAAAAAAAAAAAAAAAAAAAAAAAAAAAAAAAAAAAAAAACAATAAAGCAAATGGTGCAAGAAATCTCTAGTCAAAGAACAAGATGTACATAATCGCCTCCCTGAACGGCTTTCTTCCATGATACGAGGCTACTCTCCTTTTTCTTCTCGGTTTCTTGTGTCGTTGTGTCCGCTGTCCACACCCGCGGTCCTTTCCACACCATGGGAACATTGCCATTGGCGCAACTGCGCGCTATCCCATACCGAATGAAAAGCCGCAGTCCTTACCTTACTCTAGCCGTCGTGTGAGTTCCGTCAGCGATTTAGTTTGCCATTGACTGAACGCCATAGATGTACGGCGATGTTTCTGGACCTCGCAAATCTGAGTGCCATCACTATCGCCCTCCCGACGATACAGAAGGAGTGGGGCACGACTGAGGGCGATCTGCAATGGATTATTTCTGCCTATTCGATCACGGTATGGTATTCCCACCAGTCATTGGACATAGCCGAGGTGCTAAATCCTCTCAGTTCGGAGCGTTTCTTCTACTAGGAGGCCGAGGGGGGGACTTGTTTGGGTAAGGGTACTGTCGGAGATATTTCCAACATGACATGTGCTAATGCATACCATCCCACTAGTCACCACCGTGTTCTTCTATTCGGCATGGCTTTTTTTGCGCTATTCACCATGGTTTGTGGGCTCGCCCCCAACTTCATTGGCTTGGTCGTGGCCAGGGCCCTGCAGGGTAGGCTGTTCCGAACCGAACGTCACCGTTACGATCAAGCATTTACGTAAATTCACAGGCATTGGCGCTGCTTTTACGATTCCCTCAGCGCAAGCCCATATTGCTGTGTGCTTCCCCGAGCCAGCAAAGAAAGCCCAGGCCCTGGGCTTCTGGGGGGTATCAGGCTCCCTTGGGTTTATGTGAGCTCACCACCTCGACCCCTTATTCCTCTGCTGACACGACACCAGTATTGGTCTTATCTTGGGCGGTGTCTTGACTGCATATGTTGGTTGGCGATGGATCTTTTGGATATCTCTCATTTTGTCCGGTGTCATCATTCCCGCGGCGTTTTTCATCCTCCCACGACCTGATCGTCCACCTGCAGAGGCAGCATCGTCCCCAGACGACGAGTTGGAGGCAGGGCAACAAGCAGCCCATACCAACAGTCTGGCCTCAGTCTTCCGGAGAATAGTCAATCGTTTTGATCCTCTGGGCGTTGCACTGAGTGTGGCCGGAATTCTTCTCCTCACCTACGCGCTCACGTCTGCAAATACAGAAGGATGGGGAAGTGCACGCATTGTTGCCCCACTGGTCGTTTCAGTGGTCCTACTCGGCTTGTTCATATTCCACGAATGTCGGACCAGCAACGGTATTGTTGCACCGCACCTTTTCCGCTCCACCTCCTTTAACCTCACTCTCGTGCTTGCTGTGAACACGTATGCCGTCCGCCAAGCCTGCACCTACTTCCTAACCCTCCAGCTCCAGTCCTACGGTAACAGTGCGATCCACACCTCTGTCCTCTTCATAGCTCTGGGAGTGAGTGCCCTCATATTCAACACGCTGTCCGGTCGATTAGTGCCCATTCTCGGTGCACGTCTTATGGTAAGTTTACAAAACCGGTCCCTGCTGCCATCCTGCTTTCCAATCGAGACGAGAAGCTTCTTTACTAACATGGATTGGGGCAGTTTATCCTGGGCTGGGGCTTCTCCATTCCTGGCGTGCTCCTCTTTTCCTTCATTGACCATGACACGTCGTACTGGCGGTACACCTTTCCCGGGATGATCCTCTATATTGCCGGAATAGGTGCTGTATACATCACGGCCAATTTCGTCATTGTTTCCTCCGCTTCTCGAGCCGACCAGGGCGCTGTTGCGGGGGTGTTTAACCTTGCACTCCAGGTAGGCGGCTCGGTTCTCGGTCTGGCCGTCATCACGGCCATTGCACAGGGTATCCAGCGACGGTACGGCGACCCATCTCTCCCGAAAGACGCATACGGTCGCATCGGCTACCAGAGCGCCTATTATAGTTGTGTCATTTTGTGCTTTGTTGCGCTGTTGCTCAGTGTATTCGCAATTGACATCCCACCGAGTATGAAGGGGACGGTGTGGAAGAGATTTCAGAAAGAGCGGGCATCTTCTATTGAGGAGAAGTGAGATTGATAGGAGATAGTACGCGGGTTTAAAGACTAGCTACAAGTCGGTGGACCAAGACAGGCGGACCGTGTTTGAAAATCATAGAGTATTGTGCAAATAGAAACCCTTCATAATGCATTAATTTACTGGCACTTAACTCCTTGTTATTACTGCAGCAGTCCTTAAGAGACTAATAGCAACGGCAATTCAAAGCCGAGGCGCCTGGCCTAGCAAACATCGGCCTCCACCACTGGACTATTTATCAGTAAAGATCGTGCACTCGATCCGTGTCTACCATTATATATTCGTCATATCGTCGTCCACGGTATATCTGCAAGGGGAGCTGTGTTGGCCAGGTTTCGGCGGAACTCAACACGGAAATATATATATCTACGATTCCAGCACCACACAAGACCTCATAGTTGCTTGCGAATGTAACCATCGGTGAAGGGTGCAAAGTGTGAACGGTTGAAGGAAGGCGTTAAAACAAATATCTTGAATTCGTGATGAATCTAAAAGAAACTAGAAACTAAAGCTAGAACTGAGAGACATGAGGTCCTATATATGTGGTATAGGACAAAGGAGTAGATCATGATCAGGTGAATGATATGCCTGAGGCACCTTCAGATGCTCTGCAGACATTTACAGACATCTACACAAAGCAACAGCTATAGTGAGAAGCGTATGCGTCCTGGTTAGAAGGGTCAATAAACTACCACCATTCCGTCACCGGTGTCATCACACATATCGCCCATATCTCCCATCCCGCGGGCTGTGATGAGGATAATGAAAACAATATATCACCTTGCCATTTACACTTCACAAGACTGATATCTCAGTAGCTACCATTGTGTACCACTCACCAGTTCAACTGAGTAAGTGTGGACGCTCTTGGTCGTATACGTTGATGTCAAAGCCCTAGGTCAGAGAACTACAAGGTGCAACGGACGGATAGTAGGGAAGCATTTAGGGATCTTTGGGAAGCTATAAAAATTGTCCGGGACCCACCGCAATTCTAGGTCCTACACCGTATAGAGCTATACACGTCTGGGTGTGCAGATGATGTTGATGTCTGTTACTCATATTTGCGGCTATGGGAAGGAGCGAGATCACCATGTGCTCTTGACTCAAAACAACATTGTACGAATCTTCGGGTTTAGTTGAGAGTATACTAAGTGGCACCATCAACCTCAAGAGCAACTTGTGGCGGCTGCGTCCATAGCATTCGTTAGTACAGCTCTTAGACTTAATCTCCCAATCTGCTATTATATATATCCCATGGGAAGGAAGCATTACCGAGAAGAGTGTGAGGACAAGACGATAAACAAATTTATGTTAACATTTCCTGGCAAAGGTCGCTGTGTGTATGATTACGATATATTGCTAAGGCAGTGTATGCCTGGATCTAAAGTCTAGGTGATTTTAATCTTTGAACTACGGAGCAAGGCAGTAAACCTGGGAAATGGCAGGGCATAGGCGCGACCTGAGCCGCGTTTTGCTGACCTTTTCAGCGGTGTTGTCTATGATGCGGACTGCCAGCTCACATTCTACCCACGGCTGGATGAATACCGCATGCTAACCTGGGAAGAGAGGATACTGGCAATGAATGCCAGCCCCGTCCCAATAAATGGCTACTTGAACCGAGATTTCTTTGACTCCATTGGTCACGATTCTGAGGCCAGGATGGTGGAAGATCTTGAAGATGATAATCCAAATCTGACGACTTAGAAAGTGTGCCAACGAAAATGACTGTCTAGCTTGCCTAAGCCAAAGGCAAAGTCACCGCGGAGTCCCTGAATTGGCCATCAGAATTCCAGTTCTTTTACTCGGCGTCCGCGCCTGATAAATTGAAAGTTTCTTGTGATGGCGTTGAGCGGACGAACGATGTCAGCCTAACTGGTGAAGCAGGCCCTCGATCACCAGGCCTGCTTGCCGATTGCCCATTTGCAGATAAATATCACTACATCATGATCGAGCTTGCACCGGATCACCAACTACGCGTCATTGACGCGACGCGACCCCCCGCCTCGAATGTCAGATCATAGACTTCCAATGTAATTTAGAGATCAACGATCGCTTGTAGGAATTCGTGACAGACGGCAGGAGGCACTTGAATGCTGTGGCTGGGACCCTAGTGTCAGTGGGATATGGTGATCTTTTCATGGCTTTTGTGTCTGAGCATCTGCTAATTGACAGTCAGCTGTACTCTTCGTTTGCTTCAAAGGTGGCTTGATGTTTGCTTACACTTCCCTTACAATTGGAGGTGCTCAATCACCTGAGACCAAAACATTCTTTTCCGGGAGCAAATAGCGTTTCTGTTGTTATCCGCTTACTGCTTTACCTGTTTCGCAGAAATATCATGCATTTCGAAGACTTGACTACTTGTTCACGTTACAGCTTCTCCTTAGTCAATCAAAAGACAATGCAAGAGCCTCTACTGCAGCGCTATTCCAAAATGTGTCGATGGCGTTGGCAGAAAGTATCCAGTTCAACACTGGAGGACTGCCAACCGATGAGAGAGAGATTCAGTGTTTTTGTACTAATCGACTTAAACAACGTTACATTATTGTTGCTCACAAATCGTTGATAGTGCCCGTGGACCAACAAATAACAAATAGAATGGATCCTTTGCGTTGAACATGACATAGTAAATATGTTACAGCGACTACTGAATAAAACTGTCGGGGCAGATAGAGGCGAATTAGAGATTCGGAGAACAGGTAGCTTCAGAGTAATGTTCGAGTAAATGACTAAGAACCAGGCTGCAATGTATAGAGTTAATTATGTGGATATACCTAACACTGCATCGGAAGCTAAATCATAAAATATCCACTGGTCAATCTTGTAAGTGCGGTACCATTTTGCGTGCCATATATCCTTAGATCAAGCCCATGTGTTTCAATGCTTTCTGTTCCATTCAATCTTGAGCTCTTCCACCAACTTGCTGTAGGACCTGTCGCTATTTGGAACAAACCGATCTTTGTGCAGGCTATTGTCAAGGAAGTCAAAGTATTCGTAGTGCTCTTTATCAGATTTCTCAAACTGATAGCACTGCAGCGTGATGCACACGGTCTTGTAATTGTTTTGGAGCTTATGGATCTGAAACTGCTTGTCGCCTAGCCATGTGACATCGCCCTTGCTCAGTTTGGTCGTTTTACCAACCTGCTGTGGTTTGCGGCCGTCTTGGACGGCATCATACCAGGAACAATCAATGCTACCATAGAGGACTTTGATCACTGCGGATGCCTTTCCGTGGTCATGGATCGGGGATGAATGTCGCGGGGGCCAAATTTCCATCACGTACGGTATTCCGGGTGAGTTCGCCTGCCCGAGGGAAATAATGCAGTTAGATGCAAATAGCCTAAACAGTATTGATGGGGTAGACTGACCAAGTTGTTTCCCACAGTAATTCTCAGATAAGTCTTCAATTTGTCATGAAACTCATCCTTTTTCTTTTTTTCTTCAAGGATCCTGCCACAAACCAGCTTCGGATCTCGGCAACTATAGTCGATGGCCTGTGCCAGCTGAGGAAAACTGTCGGACTCCAATGAGACATTGTGACCCGCGATATTGTGGTACAGGTCCTGACAGCCAGGAGGTAAATTGGCATAGGTTGTCCGAGTGTATTTGTCGAGATCTTCAAGAGATACCTGCTCATCTGAGACGACTAGAGGGGGCTTGTCCATCGTGACGGGCAAGGGGTCGTATCTCACGTCCTGTGTTGGGATTTCCTAGAAGGGCCGTCACTGCTTGCATATGCTGGACACGGGGAACGCCGCTTACCCTGCCATTCTGTTGAATTTCTGTTGATTTCAGTTGGTCCATCCACTGTTTGGACGGTCTATCGCCATCAAAATTCGCCTCCAGGTATGTCAAGGATGCATTGGTGAGATGCTGACCGTATCGGAAGCGTTTATTACTCCGATCGACAGAAATCCAGTAGACAGTGGGATCCTTCTTGGATTGGACGTTCAAGTAGGCAGACTCAATTTGCTTCGGATAGTAGACGTAAGGAAGTTCCTTGGGGCCTTCTGGTTTTCTCGGCTCCGTCGGGTATTCAATCACGGGAATATCTTTGAATGGTTTCGAATCGTTATCTTTCATTTGCAGGACACAACTCTCAGCTGTAACCGTGAGCTTTAAGGTTGGGAGATCCGGTCCTGCGGAGCGGACAGTAAACTCCAACGTCCCTGTTGTTTTCGACCTCACCGCTATTGTCCCCAAGCCTCCAATCGTCATTTCAATACCGGCAGCAGGCTCAATAGACGAATAAGGGACACCACCAGAGAGCATCTCATCTGGCTCGGGGGCCCAGAATGGATTGGTGAAGTGCTCGGGGTCTGCCATGATGGAGTGGATGGAGTTGGCTTGGGTCGAGGGCAGTAGATGTTACCATGCATCTACAGTTTGCTGTTCTTGTAGAAAATCGGGAGTCTATCGTGGTCCTTATATAGCTTTGGGGCCTGGTTTGCAGCTCGTCAAGCGCGGCAATGCATAACTGAGAATGACGTGGCTTTTGGCATCAGCTGAGAGGATACGTGATGGATGCATAACAGAGCACTTTAGCCATGCTAATCAGAGAGTGCAGTGGTCAACTAGGTAGTAGAGCCTGGTCGAGGGTCAGAAGTACCATGCATGTTCTGATGGCGGGCTGAGCTGAAAGTGGGGGATATGCATCCGACCAGACCTCGTCTGCCAGAAGCAATCAGGCGAATCAACAAGTTTACCGACCATCCTCGAGGCTAAGGATCTTGTAACATCAGGATATCCCATGGTCGATCTAGGCTTCTGTTGCAGGTAGACTTTGATATATTATTCTCTCCAGGATTCCTTTCTCAGGATCGTTCTATCTCAACGACCTAGTCTGGGGCCCAAGTAGTTTCCTCCTCATTTGCCTCGAACAGTCCACCGAGGTGTAATTGTCATGTCTTGAACATCTGTGCGTTTCTGCATGAGGGAAATGCAGATCTATTAGTAACCATTCGTCACCTAACGAATCATCTAAGTGGGTCAAGAGAAGCATACGAACTGAGGGGGAAGCGGGGATGCTCCCGGCGGCCCGATCATCGCCCACTCTCAGCAATAGCTATGATTGGAACAGCATGTAGACAGTTTCGCAGAGACTTCTCTCTGCTAGCGGAGTCGCTCCAATAGTACTTGACTAATTAGTTATACCCCACGCCGATCAGTTTGAATTTGACATCCACCTTATATCTGAGGGGCGGAAGATTGCCCCACTACCCAACCTCTCATGTAAAGGGAAATGGCGGCTGGCTGGGACAGTTGCCACCCCTTATGTGCAGTGCACGGGCTGATCTAGATAGTGCATCAGTCTGGAAGCTGTAAGCATTGTGGGTCAGTGGGCCTCCTTTGCAGTTTGGACCCATCTGAGATCTCCCCTCCTTGGTCGCAGGCATATATTAAGAGACAGCATAATAATAGACATTGTTCAATGAGCCCACTGTATAATGATCGGCTACTTAGCGAGGGAGTAGATTGACCAGCCCAGTACCAACTTACGGAACACAAGGTAGGCGACATTCATCCGATGTAGACAAAATCAACCCCCATAAGTACAAGTAATGCCATGACAAAGCGGGAGATTCGTCAAAACGACATTTATTAATGCGTGTGTTGACTAGGATGTCTGTCGATCAAGCTCTGCGGAATCTATTGCGTCTTCTTCACTATGTTCAGGCGCGGCAATGTCTCACTAGGATGGTCGAGAGCTGGAAGCAGGAGAGAACATTCATCAGCAGTAATATACGCTACTTGTTCTAGCAAGACAAATATCGAATATATATAGTTTATGTAAGAACTTTCCGAGCCCCACACAAGGAGATGCCAGCAGTTCATGGGTTGCAAATGCTCCGAGAAGCAATTATCGAGTTCAGGAAAGTGCTTAGACCGGTCATCATGAATATGACGTGGGGGGTGAACGGCAAAGGCAGCAACGATCAAGTCAAGCCAACAAATTCAAAAATAATTGGTTGACCTATTTACATAAAAAAACATACAACAGGAGGGATTCGCTGGTGGTCACCCACCCAACTACTAACCTCCCGGCGTGTGGCTTAAGTACGGCTGAGCGGACGGGAAGCCCTGTTCTCCACACCCTATGGTCGTATGTATCAGTTTGATGATTGCAGAGGATTATATAGAGTAAGGCAAAAGGTCCTCAATGTCACAGTACGTCGGAATATTGAATGGAATGCATCATCCGTGGAAATAGCTTCCATATCAACTGTTATTGGTCTCAAGTTCTCAGTTGACCTATTCTATATGATATATTAATATTTGTATCATAGATTTATGTCATCCATTGTCAGTAAGTGATCATAATCCAGCAATGTCCAGCCCATCCATTTGCACCTTGGAGGGATTATGAGGAGACATCTACCGACGAGGCATCTACTGAGGAGACGTCTGTTGGCGAGGCACCTATCGCAAAAACATCCGCCGAAGAGATACCTGTCAAAGAGGTATGTACAACTACCACGCTTCACAATAAACTGGAAAATTGCGGCGGTGGATACAGCAAGCATACACTACTGACATTAAAGATAAAGGAACCAATGGAAACCCAATATTTTCGTCTTCAAGTATCTGCAAGACACTTGATTTTGGCGTCACCAGTGTTTAAAGCGGCACTTAGTGAGAACTGGAAAAAACGGGCTGATCCACTTAAGAATGGAGCCGTAGAGATTACTACAAGCGGCTGGGATCTCGAAGCTTTAGTGATTTTAATGACTATTCTCCACGCTCGGTCCCAAGATCTGCCGCAGGAAATCGGTTTGGAATTGCTTGCCAAACTTGCCGTACTAGCAGACTACTACCAGTGCCAACCTTTCGTCCAATACTTCGCAGAAAAATGGATAGAGGCTTTGAAAGTTAACTTTCCCTCAAAATATTCCCGCGACTCGATACTCTGGGTATGGGTGTCATGGACCTTCAACCAATCAACTGAATTTACAAAATCTACATCGATCGCAATCCTGCAAAGTAACGGCATCATAACAAATCTTGGACTGCCAATTCCAGGAAAGATAATAGGTATGGTCTCCAGTATCCCGGCTCAAGAGAAATATATACTAGAACTATCATCTAGATATGATGAACAGTCGCCGAGAGAATGCAATTTCTAGTATAATCTCCAGACTCACGAAGCTACGGGATGATTTCTTAGACGAAAAGCGCGGGTGCTCTTTTGAGTGTAGCTCAATTATGTTTGGAGCTCTTACCAAGCATATGCGCAAAAATGCTCTGCTCTCTCCACAACCACAAGCTCCGTTTACAGGTCTGAATTACAATGGCCTGGTAGAGACCGTGCACAGCTTTAAATCACCAAGGTGGGGTTCCGATATTAGTAGATATGGCAGTGGAACACATCACTGTGCGGCTTCGTCGTTTTCTTCACTGGCAATTATACAAGAAGAAAAGATCATAGGTCTGAATCTGGACCTCATGATGTTACAACCTGTACTTAAAATATGCAAAAGGCACACTGATCAATGGGGAAGTTCAATCAAAGGACCGCTGGGAAAGTCGGACTCCCCTGAACGTTTAGAACGCATTGAAATTTTCAGAAAAGAAGGCAGATGCCGTACCTGCCGGGGAAAGATTCTCTAGGAACCTAGGAGAAGTCTCAACAAACTCAGCACTTGCCCTGTATCAGAATTTATCTTCTACGAAGCAATTTACTAGCGCGTGCCTTAACCCATATGCGGAGTGTTATCGTGAAAATTACAAGGTAGAATCCAAAAATCGTAACCCAGCAAAACCACTACACGAGCAAATTATGATTGGGTGAGAGATTATCATCACCGAGCGGATAGACCTTCATCTTCTTTAGACAAACGATAGAAAGCTCTTTGTTAATCCTCTGCCCAGCTTCCGACTTGAACCGACCTTTTGGAGAAGGCATTTCTGCTACCAACCTAGCTGTGAATGCGACTCTCTCCTGCAGGTAGGGTCTCAGGACAGAGCGACATGAACCACGGTCATTCTTCGAGGGAAAATAATCTTGCACTAGCAGAGTGCCCGAGGAGGAGACTCTGGAAAAGTGCGATGGGCCTTCTCTACAGTTATGTCTGTCTCATCTCCTACGAGAGCGACTGTAGCATCGCCAGCGAGGAATACCTGCTGCCCCGCGAGCTGAGTGAGTCCCCATCTGGGTGGGAGGTCTGGAGGAATATTACCAGCGAAGTCCTTTCCAATGATGACAGAAATATAATCCATCTCCGTTCCTCCACGCGGTGCTTCGCCTCGCCCGGCTCAACACCCTCTACCGTCTGCAGATGCCGCTGTTCGAGCCCTATCTCCGCCACTACTGGACCTACGGAAGCCTTTTCCATGACAATATCATGTTACTGGCCACTGCAACCGTCTTCGTTGCCCTAGTCCTGGTACCTATGCAGGTTGGGCTTGCCACGGAGCAGCTGGGCCAGAATAAGAGCTTCATAGCCGCCTCGTACGGGCTCACGGTATTCGCAATTCTGGGCCCGCTCTACGCCTTCGCGCTTATGGTCTTGAATGTGCTCTAGCATCTTATAAACGACCTACATAGACTGCCTCGATTTGAAAGACGCAGGGTAACGGACACTAACAATGACGATATTCCGGTTTAAGCATCAATCAAGAAATGGATAGAGATGTGAGGTATGCGGATGCCACGTAAACCAGGTGTCAAAAATTCTTTGTTCAACCAAGCCTTGCTATCTTTCTGAGTCGTTTGATATTTTTTTCAGGCATCCCTTATCGTATCTACCGGGAAAGAAACAGCTATCCGCATAAAGAGAGGAGTAGAAGAGCTTTACCTGGCTAAGGTAGAAAGTTTAGTTAGCACCAGCTTAAAAAATACAACAGTTTTAGTCTCCTAATGTTTGAATTAGCTGATGGGAAGCTGCTGTGTGTACAACCTACCTACTATTTCCTGCAGTAGGAATATATCAGGATGTGCTACATATATGCTTAGAAGCGGATGCGAGAGCCAAAACGGCCATTGAGGAAATTTGGCCAAATAAGTGGCTCTTTTATAGATAGAACTTGTTACATATAGCTCAATCCAAGTGAGAGATATCCGCCCTAGGCCACCTGGGGTTGGCATCCAATGGGATAATTACCGGCACACATGTGCCATGACTAGGGCAGACATCTTGACTGCCTGTCCCGGGTCACGGTGTTTCCCTTCTCCAACCCAAAAAAGAAAGAAAGGCAAAAAGGGCACCATATTCAGTCGCATTTAGATTAACTACTATACAACCGCAAAATCGGAATTTAGGAAACGTCCGATTAACTCGTGGGTAACCTGGTAATGAATCCTTCTAGCCGTGGTTCATTCACATGCCGGTACTGTACATGCAATACCGTACCGTATCACGAACAATACTTACGGTACGTATCTCCAGTCCCTGCGTAAACACTACTACTTCTTTTGTACTAGTAGGAGTAATACTCCCGGATTGATTGAGTCCAGACCCTTAGGTACTTCAGCAGTAGCCCCTACTCAGAGGTACTACTAGTAGAAGTACGCTCTACAAAGCGCTTAAAATCCTCATTAAACCTAACGAACCCCTGCTCCATCCTCGCTCGGCCAACCATCCACAACGCCCCAGCCAGGAGTCCGCCGAGCTCCTCACACTGCACAAACCTCGTCTTTCCACTAGTAGCAGGAGTACTACTACTACTAGTAGTAATAGTACTTTCATCCACGTCCTCAAACCGGAATCGATGCAGACCGTTGAAAACCCAATTCCAACCAAAGTACCCACGCCATGTGAATTCCTGCGCGGAATTGACTTCCACGATCGCTGGGTAGGCGATGTTGTCGATTGTGCAGAGGAGTTTGTCGCCTGGTTTTGCAGGTGTATCTTGTTCCTGTATGTCGTCTTGTAGATTATTGTTGTTGTTGGGCACTATCTCGAGGGACTGATAGTAGCTATTGTGGTAGGTTGGCAGGGCTGAGAAGTTGAGGAACTGTTTTTCTTTTTTTGTTTTTGGCGGTACGTTGTTAGTCAGTCTCAAACTCTCAGTGAGTAAGGAATTAATTAATTAATTGATAACTGCTACAAGTAGAGGCAAGTAGATACTACTTACAGCTTCTCGTGTCGCAGACGGCGTAGCGTCTATGATGATATCGGTGTATATCATTGTTAATGTTGCCCAGGCTGCACTCTTAAGTTATCAATGAATATACGTAGAGTAGCCGGTTTTCTTTTCTTTTTTTTATATATGTCTGAGACTTTTTAATAAGTTTTTATACCTCGGAATAAGAGAATAGATAACTACCGGATAGAATGGAAATTTATATTCAGGTAAACCAAACCACTATGTTAACTTTCATAGATACGCGTAAATAATAAAAATAATAATAAAATAAAATAAATAAATAAATAAAACGAATTTGGACTCAATATGTATGTCTCAGTAAACAACCGGAGGAATTCTCGCCCCCAAATCGAAGGAGCCGAAGGATTCCATTTATCCAATATATCCAATATAGTCAATAAAAAAAGCACAATTGTAACGCTTCATTTTTCTTTCGTCTATGTCTACAACTAGTCTTCTTTTCGAGTTACATGGTGACAAATGTAACGTGCAAATTTAGTGGCTGACACACGGATGAGTTTTCAAGTCCGTTAGTGACTGCACTAACACCGGCGGGACTTGGGCGTAGTGCTTATACGCGGTGCCTGGCAAACTCAATGTGTGACTAGCGCGGACTAGCAGAACTATTTTAGATTAAGGATTATGGACTAGACTGGACACCATCAGTAGATTCCTGGATTGGACATTTGGCAGATCGGGTTTATCCGCTGTAGGCTGGAGTAGGAATATGGTTCAATACCAGACACAGACACAGAGCAGCAGAGAAACAATTTCACCATGTAGAGCTAGTACCATCGTACTGCCAATGAAGAGAACTGCATCTCTCTCTATAGATACCACAGCGTATGGCAGAGGATCAGAACTCCATTTGCGCAACAACAGGCATGACATAGACAGCGGAGATCCAGCAATTCCAGATACGAAAGGTCATCCGATCGGCCTCTTCGTGGCGGACCACCAGGACTCTCAATGCCACGATGCAAGCAAGACTGATGCTGAACGCGAGGATCGCATCCCGCAGCCCCCAGAAGAGCGGACACACCACCCCCCAGATGAGCATGCAGACTGTGATGGTCCACCGTGCCGCCCCGTCACCAACTACCAGGGGCATGGTGCGTCGGCCACGCGCGGCGTCTCCTTCTTGGTCGTAGAGGTCTTGCAGGTGCACCGTAGTGAAAATTATGCCCCAGATGATAAGGAGCCACTGGGATAGATAGTTCTCTGGGCCAGCTTGGAAGACACTGCTGAGGGAGAACGCGAGCCGCTGGCCGAGCGCGACTTCGAGTGCCCCCGATATAAAGCAGAGATATCCAAAGGCATTGATTAAATTCCGAATCACCGGGCTTTTGTCTGCACCGCCGTAATTATTATACCATATATCAAGTCCGAGCAGAACCGATGACTGGCGATAGCCAACCCCTTTGTGCACGTAACCATGAATCTGGACGAGAGCGGCGAAGAAGTACATGATACACTGGGCTTGGTATGGAGAAAGCCGTTTTTGAGGAAGCGGACGCCATGGCTTGTTGATGCTGTCCTCTGCGATTGCAGATGGGCTGCGCTGGTTGTTGATCGCGAACGGTATAAAGACGAGGCTCACCCAGAGCAGCGTTCGAAAGAGCCGGCATGCGAGTAACGACAGGTCGATGGGGACGTCGTCATGATCAAGTGCATAGGCGCCCGTGGCCAGGGAGTTTATCACGCCGAAGATAGTGCTTGGGGCTACTATAGTTTTGAAGTCGCTGTAGGTGAACAGAAAGATTGTATAGGAATGGAAAGTGACGAGTTGCGAGATACGAAACACCGCTTGGAACCATGAGTTCTTGCACGGCATAGGTTAACGCTAATCTTGCAAAGACAACACAGCACAAAGACTATCTGCATACCTTCGCTCGGATAATTTGGGTCATGCCTGGCTTGTTCGCCATTTCTTTCCTGTTCAGAGGCATGACTCACGCGAATGGGGGTAGAAAGCCAGAACCAGATGAATTCAAAGTCATCCAAAGCATACGGCATCCTTTGCCACCTCTTCTACTGGCATTGCTTATCTATATATCACCGCGTAGCATATATCAACGGGAAATAAGCGAGCATGGAATAACACAGGGCGGCCTTGATTGGTGGCTCCACAGGACCAGCGTCAACCAACGTCGTATAACCAATTTCGCCATCTGCATATGCTGTATCCATTAATAAAAACCAAATGAGGGGGTTGAGCAAGCATTGGCTCGGCTCCCCTGTCCATTCGTCCCTCGCCTTGGTGGACCAGCACAGTAGCTCATATATTCCAGCATCCCATTCCACGCCGCTTGCACTGGACCAAGCCCAACTTCCCTCTTGTCATCCCCAATTGCGCGCGCGGCGACTCAGAGCACGATGCTTACTGGCGAGAGCCTTGCCGTTCTGTCAGGTGTTCTGGCCCATAGACTCGTTTTCATCCATGGCGAGTGGCATCTTTTGGTCGCAACTCTTGTTGTATCGCACCTTGCATTGCTCGGCGGGCTGTACGCCCTCAGGGCCGTGTGGGCAGAGTATGTCCCCGACCAGGCTTTGCCTCACCCAGTGACTCTGGTCTGTCTATACCTGTCGTCACTGTTCAGCAGTATTGCCGTATACCGTGTGTTCTTCCATCAATTGCGCCACTTTCCGGGGCCTCGATTGGCCGCTGTGTCGAAGTTGTGGCATGTCTGGCGATGCCGAAGCTCACGCGGCCACCACGTTCTCGAGGACTGGCATCACAAGTACGGGACATTTGTTCGCACTGGTATGTGAATTTTTTTTTTTTCTTTTTTCTTTCTTTTTTTACCGATTTGAGTCTTGGCTTCATGATCCTGAACATTGATAATAGGTCCGGCGGAAATCACCATCTTCCACCCGGCCGTCTACGAGGCCATGGACGGTCCTGGAAACCAGAACACTCGATCAGACTGGTATGACCTCTTACAGCCCAGAATCTCCTCTATCTTTACGCGCGATCGAGCTCTACATATCCAGAGACGGGCAATCTGGACCCACGCACTGAGCAGCTCCGGTAAGACTAACACCCCCCTTCCCCCTTCGTCCTTTACTTCCAGGCGTTATAAACTAAGGACCACTGGAAGCAATCCGAGAATACCACCCGCGCATTCTAGCTAAAGTCCGAACCCTGACCGAGCTCATCGGTGCGCAAAAGTCGCATCCCATTCTGATCAATGAGGCCATGTACTGGTTTGCATTTGACTCGATGGGCGACTTCGCCTTCAGCGAAGACTTTGGCATGATGAAAAACAAAAAATGGCATCGGGTCATTTTCACCTTCCGCTCGGCGCTCGCCCTGCTAGGTCCCTTCAGCCCTGCTATCTGGATTCCACGCCTTGCATTCGCCTTTATCCCTGGGCTTTGGTGGGCCCGTTGGTGGTTTCGCATGTTGAGCTTTTGCGATAAGTGCATGGAGCGACGCATGAAGGTAGCTAATACACACCCGCTCTTCGATTTACATATTTTTGGGGGTCCCTTTATTAATATCAACTGCGCAGAGAGTCCTACCCGACAAAGATATAGCCTCCTTCTTTATCCAAGACCACAAGGCAAGTGTGAATGAGAACAAAGCGCTCTGGCTCAGCGGCGACACCGCGACGCTTGTGGTCGCTGGGAGGTCTGTATCCCGTTGATATGCTTGCTAGTTACCCACTGACAGATTTGGCGGTTCACAGTGACACGAATGCGCCAACCTTAACCCATCTGTTTTACTTTTTCGCCCGCTACCCAGACCACCTGGAAAAGGTCTACCAAGAGCTGGCCAGTCTTTCGTCACTGGAAGACACCGTTGGCCTCGCCAAGCTACCGCATCTGAATGGAATGATCAATGAGACCATGCGCCTGCTTCCAGCCGTTCTCACTTTTGGCACCCGTGTCACCCCGCCAGAGGGGTTGACGATAGAGGGGACATTCATCCCCGGCGGGACGAAATTATGCGCGCCGAGGTATACCATTGGCCGCTGTGAGTTATCCCCCCTTTTTACGCCATCATGGCCTTGTCCGTGGGATCAGCCGGAGGTTTGATTTGTTTCGGCTCACTAACCACTCTCCTCCGAATCGACAGTGGAGTCCGCCTATGCGAAGCCGCACGAGTTCATCCCTGAGCGATGGTATAGCCAGCCCGAGTTGATCCGAGATAGACGGGCCTTTGCTCCGTTCGGAGTTGGTATGTTTCCCTAATCGACGGCGTACACGTCTCGCCTGCTAGGCCAACCAACTAACAGTCCTAGGCAATACAAGCTGCGTTGGTAAGAACTTGGCTCTCACGCAGATTCGGCTGGTGGCTGCAGCACTCGTCAGCCGATACCACATCAACTTTGCGCCAGGCAGTAACGGCGAGCAAGTCGAGCGGGATATGAAGGATCAGCTTACTGCACAGCCGGGGGCGTGTCGTTTAGTGTTTGTGGAGCGGGAGTGAAGTATAGGCCCGTCAGTGTGTCGAGTGGATGCACAATCCATGGTATGCATGAGGAACCGAGGAATATGACACGCTAGAAAAGCGCCCAGACCAAATCGAATCTTCACGGTGTGATATTGCGTGGTATTTTTGGGACTCATTTTCACAAGACGGAGTGTCTATACCAATGACGAATCTTAATCCTGTATTCAATAAACCACGCTAGTCTCACATCTGGACTAGGGTCTAATTTATTGCGTGTAGTAGTAACAGTGCCTAGCCTGCATGGGGTCGAAAACCCCAAGCGACGTGGATATCGAACCTGACGTAGCATCCAGATTGAATATCCCTGTATGCTTGCTCCCCAAGCTCTTCAATCTCGGCAATCGTGACCTGCTGGCCCTTGTCGCCCCTCAACTGCCCCGACTTGGCGTTAGCCGTTGCCCAGCCTAGAATTGCTTGCATCCCATTCCTGGTCAATGCCTCTCTCGTCGCCGGCTCACGATCGGAGCTCAAGATCTCTGACCCAACCTCCACCAGGCCTGCTGTCTTCATCCCTTCCTCCAAGCGGTCCCATCCGTGCCGGAAATAATGCATGAGCCCGTTCTTGAACATCTTCCCCAGAGTGCGTGCCGCATCAACCGAGGTGACCGAAACATCTCCACCTCTCAGATGCACTACGTTCGTAAAGTTACATTCCTCCCACTGCATGGCGCCTCCCGGTTTCAGCAGGGTCGCCAGATTGGCCATGGCCGGCACCCAATCGTCTGGCGTGAGGCCGGCGGCGATTTGGCGCACGTGCACGAAGTCGTAGGTGCCCTGCAGGGCGGCCGGTACCGGAGCCCGCACATCCAGCACACTCAAGTGAATGTTCGAGGGGAGGGTGTTTGGGGGCGGGAACAGCGCCGGCGACAGATCACTACCGTGGAGAATGGCGCTCTTGAGGCGGGGATTTCCGCTCTGGCTGATCCTCTGGAGGAAGCGGGCCGTCCCTGTTGCTAAATCCGCAATTACAACAGGATGGTCAAGTGGGAGTCGGTCGAGGATGAGTGGGTGGACCAGATAGCCGATGTTTCTAATAGAGGATGGACGATGGTTAGCGTGCTTGGATGAGAACTTCTTCTGCTCGTCTCGCCCGGTTCGGTATGGACCCGGTACGGTCACTGAAATACCCGTATGGACGGATGGGACGCAAACATACTCGGTTAAAAGGTCGAATTGCTCGTCGAGTCTAGTTTTTATTTCCACGGATGAGTCGTTGACCTTTCTTTCTCATTGTCGTCACTCAGAACCACAGGGCACATACCTTTCGGACTCTTTGGCATCGCGCCGCAAGTTGTTTGCATACACATCAGACATGGTCCTTGTTGGGTTGACGAGTGGTCAGAAGCGTGTCCGGACAAGAAGAGGTTTTCCGGGGACAAAATATAGCCTTTGGAGTGCAAGGATGCCCATGCTGACTTTACCTAATGCGCGGAGGCCTGGGATCAGGAAGTTGGTGTGCTATCCCCCGATAGGGCCATGCGCACAGTCCAACAGCAGTAGTGCGATACAGTATGCAAACTAACAGGGGCGCCATGTAACGTTGGGGCCGCCTTCATGTCCCGAACGAGGGTCTCGCAACATGGGCTGGGCCCGTCAAGCAATTTGGCATGCATCAGACCAAGTCCCTTGCGTCGCAGACGATTCGCTGTTCCCACCGATATCAGGCCACACATGTTGGTTATGAATCTGAGCACGACATGTCCCTCTTAGCCCAAGAAGGCAATTGAGCGCCGAAGATATCAATGTAACATGGGTTCCGCATACAACAGTTGGTTCAAGCTCAGCCAGATCTCGGTGAGTTCGCCTTAGTTGCCGCACATGATGCAACATTAGCCCTACCCAAAGCCTCTCAAGGATCATATTCCTTACAACTAGTCGGCAATGAGCCCGTGCCGATTTAAATTACAACCTGGGCTATTCCGCCAGGCGCAGCATCAAGCCAGTGATATTGATCATAATAGTACAGGATTCATTAATTTCCGCCCCACCCACTTCGTCCTCCGTATATGCTGGGCCAGGGATGGTCTTTCCCATGTTAGCGTACCCAATTACCAAGACTGAACGTGGCCTGGGGTTGCCTGCCCCGCAGGCGCGGCACTGTCGGAGACACGCATCTCATTTTCGACCAGAATGCCGGCAGAATACCTACTATTGGCCTGGCCATGGGGCTGGTTCCCGAAGTGGCGCGATGCCGGGGAGGTGATCTGGGTCTCCATGAGAACCCCGCTCTTATCGAGCTCGTAGTATTCATCTTGCGAGTTCAGCAGCGTAGTCGATTGAAGCTTTCGCTGCTGCCATTTCCGCCCGGATGATCCAATGGTGGGAACTTTGCGACTGCTTCGCTCGACGTATCCATGGGCGCGGTTTCTAAGTAGTAACGGGCCCAGGGTGGGGGCACAAGAAACAAGAATCCCCGATGTTATCTCGGCGGAGATTAAGATAGATGCGTCCAGCGCACAGTATGTTGTGTTGCTCGGCTCGCACAGCTTCGTCTGTACAATGCGGCCGATGTTGATGCCCGCCGTTCTGCGTGGTGCTCACGGTCACAAGGAGTACGTAGGAGGGGAAACAGCCGAAGTACCTACATGAGTCCCAGTAAGAAGGCCGCGGTGACCCCCATCTTTTTCTTGTCGGCCATTTGCAAGCTCCAGACAATGGGCATTGGTAGTGTCACCACCAAGAGGTCCACCACGAGGTTGAATCCCGCGGATGCGAACTCAGTCTTCTTCACATCTCCACAGGTGCCTTTCACCATGGGGTTCCAGTTGGAGTTGATAGGGCGGCAGAGCAGGGTGATGGTTAGGATCGAGGCGATCCAGTAGAGAACCACGACGAGCAGTGTGGCAATCGAACACCAGTAGAACCACGCATTTCGAAATAACTCAAGATAAAGGCATATGATGGCGAGGCGAAAGGCGGCGACGGCGGTAATAAAAAACCACTCGGAGGCAAAGAAAACCTGCTCACGTTGGTAAGTAGTTCGTATACGACGAAGCAGGGCCCAACCTTCAACGAGATAACCAGTTTGTCCATGGGAGCCGTGGTGATATTTTCACCATATGCCCCGGCAACGACACCTAGAGAGAGCTGGTGGTCAGCCTAATCTTTGACCCGAATATCCCATGTGCAGAGCGCCCCTACCGATAATCACAACGATTGAATAGCATGTAAGGCAAACCTATTCCGTTCTGTCAGTCGCAGGGTACATGTTCTGCTATGGATCGAAGAACCCTACCAACGCCAGTGCGGTCAGGTAATCATGGGGCTTCCAACCTCGTTTGCGGATCCGGATAGCGGCTACTCGTAATAGAAAGGAAGCGGTACTGATCGCCCAGAGGACAATCACTGGAATGACCAGCTTACTGACGTTCTCTCCGTGTGTGGCCATTGTCATAAGAATACCCCCTTTAGAATACACAGGAAGGAGCGCAAGGAAAGCGATGGCAAAGTGAAACGACTATCCCCATACATAGTAATATATCGGGAATTTACCTATATATACGCGCTGACCCAGTGGGCAGGATTCGTCAGAAATAACCTGCATGCATGGCGCACAGCCAGATGGCGAAGGTGGTAGGAGGATGCATATTCCCTGGAAACGAGCCAACATGACTGGCCCTCTGTCTTGGGGGCTAAACTTGAGACGGATTTATTTCTGGATTTAATTAAACTCTGTTAGAGGAGCCATTGCTGCACAAGAACCATTAAACAACCGCTCCACTGGCTGTTTAGTATTTAATATATGTGCCCGGGGGGGGGGGGGGGGGGATCAGGAGAAGGACCGAGGCCTGCGCCAGGCTAACTTTTGTTTATTGCTCCTACTCTAGCACCGTGCCTTCGAGTCTTGACCTCATGTCTTGCCTAGCTAGATAAATAGGGCCCTCACAGCCAAAAATATCCTGATCTCCGCATTCTCCAAGGATTATTATTTGTATTATTTCTTGGGAATTTACCCCTCCACCACTCATGGCGACGGACAAAAGCAAGCCGGCAGTGATCGTCTGCCATGGTTCCTATCACAGCCCTGCGCCCTACCAACCACTGCTGGAATACTTGAATTCCCAAGGCTTCGAGTCCTATTGTCCTCACCGTCCGACGTGCGACCTCAGCAACCTGAACGTAGGGGACATCAACAACCCGGACTTCAACCGCGGCCCCCCTCCAGGGGGATTCCCCAGTGATTCAGAGGATGTGGCCGTTGTCACCCAACTGCTGGATAAGCTCATTAACCGGGAGGGCAAGCGGGTCCTGCTGCTAGCCCATTCCTCGGGTGGCTGGGTTGCAACTCAAGCCGCGCTGCCAGAGTTCCAATATCAGCCCCGTCAGGCCCACGGCCAAGCGGGGGGCATCATTGGCCTCTTCTATTACGGGGCCTTTGTTATTCCCGTCGGCCAGTCTGTTAACAGTTTCTTCCAACCGAAAGATGGGCCCCCCATCACCCCGCCCTTTATGCGCTTCTATGTACGTTGATCCCTGCCTTTCTCACAATAATTGCATCGTTCTCTCCGTCTCTCTCTCTCTCTCTCTCTCTCTCTCTCTCTCTCTCTCTGTGTCTATGTGTGTATATGTGTATGGGCTGACCCATGCATCACCAAAACCACAGGCCCACGGCGCCGCCGGCCTCGGCACAATAGTAGACGCCCACAAGTTCCTCTTCAACGACCTAGATCACGAGCCCGCCAGCAAATGGGCCGCCACGCTGACAGCGGCCCCAATCATGACCGTCGAGTTGACCAACGACGCCTACTCCGTCTTGCCATGTGCTTATCTCGTCCTGGATCAGGATCTCACCCTGCCCAAAGAGTACCAGGAAGCGATGGTCGCTCTGCAGGCGCAGAACGGGAATGTCTTTACCGTTTATCATACGTCGGCTGGCCATTCGCCTCACCTGAGTTGGACCGAGGGGTTGGTTGGTAAGGTGGAGGAGTTTGTGGATGTGATTGACGGTTTACAGTAGTAACAACTACAATTTAGTAGGCACCCTACGTCATGACTGGAACAGAATATGTGTACATGTTATAAAATAGATAGATTGGCCTGTCTATATTAGTAGAACAACGTTATGTGCAATTAATTATCATTGTATTGTATTGATTCATTTCGTTCCATCCAATTGTAGAAAAAAAAAACCCCCCCACACCCCTTTCCACTAGCATACGCTAAGTGAACCACCTAGGCATTTACTAGTAGGCACTAGATGGCCAAGTGTTTACCGAGATTAGTAGTAGTAGTAGTAGTAGTAGTGAGTCCAGGCCCTAACTCCCATACCAACTTAGCGCAAGAACTAACCCCCCCCCCCCCCGACTCGCGCGCATTTATACAGCGTCGTATCGGCTAGACGCTCATAATTCCAATTTACCTGCAGGGGAACACCGGCACTAGTAAAAATAACACCCAGCAGTGACGTGCGCAAGGCTCCAGGGTTTCTAATCCGGGAGGGGGATGATGTCTGGCCCCGTCAAGATGCATTTCTTTTTCCCCGGAGATACAGATATATTGAACGGCGATTGAACCTGCAAAAGAGAAAAGAAGAAGAAAAAAAAAATCTCTACGTTCGTTCTGTGTTCAACCTATCCTCGTCGCCGTTCTACCCTTAATTCTCCCCCAGATCCTACATCATGGCTTCCCCGCCCCAATATGTAATGGGCACACAGGGCTTCGCTAGCTCCTGGACAGAGAATACGGTTTCCGAGCTGGTGGCCTGTCTCGATGAGACTGGTATCAAGCACTATGATTCTGCCCGGTTGTACCCTACGGGCAATCCTGGAGCAGCCGAAAAGCTCTTGGGAAGCATTAGAAGGCCAGACTTTGTGATTGACACCAAAGTCCTGTACCGACCAGAGGCGCTACGCAAAGAGCACATGGAAGAGTCCATTCGCCAGAGCTTGGAGAGTCTTGGGGTCAAGCAGGTACGCTAATAGCAAAAGAAAGGAAGACGCTAGATCATCGAGGCTGATTGGCAAAGGTCAATACACTCTACGCGCATGCGCCGGACAAAGCCACCCCGATCGCTGAGCAGGCAGCGAATTTTGATCACTTCTACAAATCTGGGCTTTTCACTAGCCTTGGACTCTGCAACTACTCCCCGTCCCAGTTGAGCGAGTGGTTAGAAATTGCTGCTGAGCACGATTACATTCGGCCGACTGTCTACCAGGGCCAATATAACCTGTTCTGTCGCCATTACGAAAAGGAGCTGTTCCCACTGCTGCACAAGCATAACATCAAGTTTGTAGCGAATTCACCCTTGGCGGGAGGGTTCCTAACGGGCAAATTGACCTTCGCCAACGGCACCGAGGAGCTGAATGGGACCCGGTTCGAACAGGCGGAAGGCAACATCCTCGGCTATCTGTATCGCATGTGGTATGATAAGGCGGTCTTTCATGACGCAGTGCGGGAGCTGGCCACATTGGTGGATCAAGCCGCGGTGGACAACCTCTCGCAGGTTGCTTTACGCTGGCTGCTGTTCCATTCGGGTCTCCGGAGTTCAGATCACGTTGCGGTTGGGCCGAGCAATATCGCTCAGCTAAAGGAGTATCTCAAGGCCCGCAGGGCAGGGCCCTTGCCAGAAGAACTAGCCAGCCAGATTGACCAGTTGTATGAACCATTGCGAGAGGAGGCGGCCCCGATGGTAGAAATTGGATGGTGGTCCTTCTAGTAGCCTAGCTGTAATTGACCGTATGAGAAATTTCAAATTAACATATTTCTTTCTCGGACTGCGACTGTGGGAGTAATATCATGTCTGTTTGGTATTATTCCTGTAGTGGTTGTCTTTCGTTGAGATTGTTCCAGGCTTTTCGTCTGGTACTAAAAAAAAAAAAAAGTGAGAGAGAGAGAGAGAACGAGAAAGAAAAGGGAAAAGAGGGGGAAGAGGGAAAAAAAGTAAAAATCAAATTAAAAAATGCCAAAAAAATATAAACAAATAAACAAATAAAACCCCAAGAATTGCCCCTCCCCCTCATGATTGATTCATAAATCTATATAATGTTGGGCCCACATAAACCTTCACATGCTCCACCTCGAGCTGTTTTGAGGTGGAACGATTCGCATAAAAGGGCCAGATATTCCAGATTCTAACCAAAGATTGGTTTTGTCTGTAAACATGCACCGCTGCCCAGGTAATGGTGACAAGTGAACCATGTTTTCCTCCGTCGTGCTTCCATATTTCCTCCTCCCACTTGCCATCCAGCAGGCCCTAGCTTACCCCGGAGAGCTTGCGCCCACTCTTCTCGATAGTTCTGAGACAGGCTGCTATTGCTTCCCGGGCGAGCCCTGCTGGCCCACTCCCTCCGAATGGGGTGCTTTCAATCAGACTGTCGGCGGTCAACTCATTGCAACGATCCCAATAGCCAGCCCCTGCCACGAGAATGACAGCTTCGGCCCCTATGATGCATCGGCGTGTGAGGCGCTCCAGGCAAATTGGCTCTTTCCCCGGACCCACTATGAGAGTTCGTCGTCCATCATGGCGGAGTTCTACGCCAACCAAAGCTGCAGCCCATTCTTGCCCCCTGCAGCGCGCTGCATCGTCGGCACCTACGTTCAGTACTCCGTTCGCGTGCAGTCCTCTGCCGATATTCAAAAGACCATAGCCTTTACAACTGCACACCGTATTCGTCTTGTCATCCGCAACACTGCCCACGACTATCTGGGCAAATCGACCGGCGCGGGTGCGGTTGCCATTTGGACACATCATCTCAAGGATATTGAGTTCTCCGATTACAAGTCCTCAGCGTACTCGGGTAAAGCAATCAAGGTTGGCGCCGGGGTACAGATCTTTGAGGCGAATAGTGCGGCGAGTAAGCAAGGATTAATAGTGGTTGGTGGCAATTGCCGGACTGTCGGACTGGCTGGAGGTTATACCCAGGGAGGTGGCCACGGTCAACTCGTCTCTCAGTTCGGGCTGGCGGCTGACCAAGTGCTGGAGTGGGAGGTCGTCACTGGGACTGGCGAGCTAGTCACCGCAACGCCGGACAATGAGTATGCGGATCTCTATTGGGCGCTTTCTGGTGGTGGCGGAGGTACATACGGTGTGGCTGTCTCCATGGTGAGTAAAGCATACCCAGAAATGAAGACGGCGACGGCCATCTTGTCCTTCACTAGTGTCGGTGCGGCGCAGAAAGACTTTGATGACGCGGTGGAGATTTTCTTCAATCAAACTCTGGGTCCTCTGCTGGATGTTCGGGGCGCCAGTGTGTGGTTTTTAGCCCGAGAGTCGTTCGCGATGACGCCCACAACTATCCCCGGTGGAACAAAGGAACAGCTCCAACAGATCTTGGACCCGGTCCTTGTTGCACTGAACAGGTCCAATATTGCATACTGTATGTGGTCTGACTCAACGTTCAGTTGAGGATGAACTAGTAGCTCCAGCTCTAATACCTTTCCCCTTGCTGTTTTTCTTTCCCGATGCACTTTCAATATCCGCTGACCACATATATGGGTACCGGCAGCATACCATATCGATGAGTTTCCCACCTTCTTCTCCAGCTTCGAGAACATGAGCCCCGACGTCAACGTCACCGAATACAACCTTGGAGGCCGATTTATCCCGCGATCTGTTCTGGATTCGGAGCCGAGCGCTCTCGCCGAAAGATTCCGTCGCATTACCGACCAGGACGCGGCAATAGCCGGTATCTCTGTCAACGCCTCTCGATCCGACCAGAACAATCAGATCAATTCAGTGAGCCCTGCGTGGCGTGATGCAGCAATCGCTGTTGTCGTTGGAACGTATGTCCGATCTCCTCCGTCCAATTTGTATGCTCGAGAACCGGTTGCCATGTCTGACCTCACCCAAATAACAGGGCCCTCAGTTTCACCAACCAAACCGTCAATATCGCAAACCAGAGACTCGTCACCGATGTCCTGCTCCCGGAGTTAGTGGCACTCACTCCGGGCGGCGGTGCGTATCTGAATGAGGCGGACCCTCATCAGCCTGAATGGCAGTCCACGTTCTACGGCAACAACTATAATAAATTATTGGCTGTGAAGAAGAAATATGACCCCCAGGATGTCTTCTACGCCTTGACGGCGGTTGGCAGTGAGGCCTGGGTGGAAACCATGGATGGTCGGCTGTGTCGGACTGGGGCTTAACTTCTGCATTCATAAGAAGCCATCCTTGGTGGTGAGTTATAAGACAATCGGTCCGGATTCGTGTGAAGAAACGAGAAGTACTAGAATAATGTACAACAAGAAAAGCTCGCCCAGGAATCCAGGATGCATACTCCTCGCTGCCCACTTGTGGTGTAACCCGTTGATGCAATGGAGTACTAGTCTCCGAGACTGAACTGGAGGGATTCGTGGAGTTTGATTTTCCTCTCCCCTGATGGACTGCGGATGTGGATAATGGTGGGAGATGATCCACAGCAGCTAGTATACTATACTTACTTTGTAGGAGAAGGAGGAGTACCTAATATAATAATAATAATAACAATAATAACTGTGCCTCGTCACATGGGCAATGACTCAGCAACCCCGGTCACGTGCGTCCCCAGGATGCATGAATGACGCAGGAAGGTGGACGATCTCCCGGATGCGGGTCGGCCTATGGAAGGCCATCTTCTCGTACTCTCTCCGCGTCTTGTTCGTTTCTTGATTTCCCCCTCTTTTGTTACCGTATCACCCACGTGTGTGCTGACAGAGTCTCGATCATCGTTTGATTACTAGCCTCAGGGTAGTTTACTGTGCCAAATATTCTTGGGAACGTAGTCCTGCGCCGTGCCCCTCAGACGCGCGGCTGGACCGGGTTGTCTTTACGCTGCGGCAGGCGGTGTATTACCACTACTTCGACGCATCAGCAGTTGCTCACTTCCCCGCGGAGACCAGATTGGCGCAATATGGCGGCTCCATCAGGCTTGCATGCACACCATCATGGTGCGATCGATGCGGGTCCTAAGCTAGTCAACCGATTGCGTGATAGCCGGTCACCGTACGTGAGAGCCCATATGAATAACCCAGTCGCCTGGCAACTATGGGATGCAGAAGCCATCAACCTCGCCAGACGCTACAACCGACTGGTGTTTCTCAGCATCGGCTACTCGGCCTGCCACTGGTGCCATGTCATGGAAAAAGAGTCCTTCATGTCGCCCGAGGTGGCCACCATCTTGAATGAATCGTTCATCCCAATCAAGGTGGACCGCGAGGAGCGCCCGGATGTTGATGATGTCTACATGAACTATGTGCAAGCTACCACGGGCTCTGGCGGTTGGCCATTGAACGTATTCCTGACGCCGGATTTGGAACCGGTCTTTGGCGGAACCTACTGGCCGGGACCGAATTCGACGACGCTCCTAGGTGATGAGACAATCAGCTTTGTAGATATTCTAGAAAAGCTACGCGAGGTTTGGCAGACCCAACAGCAAAGGTGCCTCGATAGCGCCAAGGAGATCACAAAGCAACTCCGAGAATTCGCCGAAGAAGGAACCCATTCGTACCAAGGGGACAAGGCAGCGGATGAGGATCTGGACATTGAACTTCTGGAAGAGGCCTATCAACATTTTGTGGCTCGATATGATTCGGCCCATGGAGGGTTTTCTAAAGCACCCAAGTTCCCAACCTCTGCAAATCTTAGCTTTCTCCTCCGACTCGGGGCGTACCCAAATGCAGTGTCGGATATTGTTGGTCAAGAAGAATGTGAAAAAGCAACTGCCATGGCAGTGCACACGCTCATCAGTATGGCACGTGGTGGCATCCGTGATCATATTGGACATGGCTTCGCAAGATACAGTGTCACTGCGGATTGGAGCCTGCCTCATTTTGAAAAGATGCTTTATGACCAGGCCCAACTCCTGGATGTATATGTCGATGCATTCAAGATAACACACAATCCCGAGTTGCTGGGCGCCGTGTATGATTTAGCCACTTACCTAACCACCGCTCCTATTCAGTCGCCCACGGGCGCTTTTCACTCTTCGGAAGATGCCGATAGCCTGCCATCACCGAACGACACGGAGAAACGCGAAGGAGCATTCTATGTCTGGACCTTGAAAGAGCTGACCCAAGTACTGGGCCAGCGGGACGCTGGGGTTTGTGCTCGCCACTGGGGTGTGCATCCTGACGGTAATATCTCACCCGATAATGATCCACATGACGAATTTATGAACCAGAATGTACTTTCCGTAAAGGTAACCCCGAGCAAACTCGCAAGGGAGTTTGGGCTTGGAGAGGAAGAAGTGGTAAGAATCATCCGTTCGGCGAAGCAGAAACTGCACGAATATCGGGAGCGAGTGCGCGTCCGCCCTGATCTGGATGACAAGATCATTGTCGCCTGGAATGGGTTGGCCATTGGGGCGCTCGCCAAATGTAGTGCTCTGTTTGAGCGTATTGAAAGCTCCAAGGCGGTCCATTGCAGGGAGGCAGCGGCAAAAGCGATCAGCTTTATCAAGAATAATCTCTATGAGAAATCAACCGGGCAACTGTGGCGCATCTATCGCGATGGTGGCAGGGGTGATACGCCAGGCTTTGCTGACGACTACGCTTATCTGATTAGCGGCTTACTGGATATGTATGAGGCAACGTTTGATGACAGCTATCTCCAGTTCGCAGAGCAGCTTCAGAGTAGGTGTTTGGCCGGGTCCTCGACGTATCAACACTAACGATACTACTAGAATATCTGAACGAGCACTTCCTTGCATATGTAGGATCAACTCCAGCAGGCTACTACAGCACACCATCCAACATGACATCGGACATGCCAGGTCCTCTGCTTCGTCTAAAGACCGGAACCGACTCGGTCACTCCATCTATTAACGGAGCCATTGCGCGCAACCTGTTGCGCCTCGCCAACCTACTCGAGGATGACGATTACCGACTGCTCTGTCGCCAAACCTGCCATTCCTTCGCAGTCGAGATCCTGCAGCATCCATTCCTCTATGTCGGGTTGCTTGATGCAATTGTCGGACTAGAAGCTGGTTCGCGAAACTTCACAGGTGTTCTCTCTACAACCCTTCTCCCCCAGGCTGGGCCCGGACACTCCGACAGCCTCAACAACTCCGACGAGCCATCAAGCGTGCGGGACCTCATTGTGCAGAGGCTTCGGGCAGAAGCTGGGCAGGCGATCTCAACCTCCACGACTACCGTTTCCCTCATTGACATCCGTCCTTCCCACGTGGGAGACTTCGTGGGCAATCAGTCATTCTGGCTGCGGACTCGGAACAAGTTGTTCAAAGATTTGAAGCCAACCGTGCCGGCGAAAAACCATATACTGATATGTGAGGGTGGTAGTTGCAAGATGGCGGATATATGATTCCGCCAGTCCCGTTATTGCAGCCAATCTTTCTCATTACCCTTCTGTACTGGAGCTTGCCGATACTCTCCTGGTGTATGAATTTGGAGGCTTTTTGCACTTAGCAGTTGGTTTTCGTCTACTTTTTTGAGTCTGGACAGGATAGCCATAATCCAACGCGCAGTGTTATTATATATGAATTAGCAACGAATATACTTTTTATATATAAGCAAGCATACGATTTTTGTTCCCAGGGGAGGAGAATAGTAGAAAAAGTACATCCCTTGCATTTAACCACGCGGGTATCAAGCACACTCACCGTTAGACAAATAGGACGCAAACCCCGTAAATAAACAATCATCCCTATAAAACACCCCTCCAAAAAGTAAATACAGAGTAAATTCTAAGGGAGAAAAAAGCTCTCCCAAGCCCGAACACGTCAATCCATCCGCCAGAGAGAGAGGCAAATAAAAACATCAACCTGATCGACCACAGATCGAAGAGTAAAATCCCAAGCAAACATTAAAATCCCGCTTGGATTGAATCCCGGTTTCACATTAATTAAGCACGGTAAAAAGGGCACAGAGGCGCCCTCGCCGATCATCTAGCCACTCAGCTTAGGCTGCTTAGCATGCGAAATATAAGCGATGACGCTCGCCACTCTGGGTCCGATTTTAAATTAATATCATCTGCTCTCGACCATTATGGGGCTACGCCTGCGCGGGGTGGATCTCGGGGGCTGAAACGGTGGGTTTAATGAGGCATTTTGTGCAGCCCGCATCGAATCTGTCGAATTTGTGTGGGGACGATAAGTAAATGGGGAGATTGAAGTCCTTCTATATGTGACAGTATGTTCCTTTCTTATCTATGTTGGAAGTTCAGCTTTCGGGGTAACTTGGTATTTATATTATTTTACATTTTACTCGTTGGTTAGGTGCTTGTTTAGGTAGACTTGGACCTATTCTTTGCTTATGTACTAGCTAGGTTGATATAGTTAACTAATATATATTAGTACCGTAACTAAACTCGTAGTATAGAAATACTTTTTTACTCCTATTTTGTACTAGATACGCTCTGTGAGTCTGGATTTGTGTATAATCACTGACGAAGTATACGGAGTACTGGTATTATCTGTCTTTAGGCTCTTTTTTTCAATATCGTAGAATTTTGCCCTTTCTAAGTCTGAGCGACTGGATGGAAGCTCATCATGTTACATAATCTTATGTCCCTACCAGGTACTAAGTAAATCCATTTAGGTCTATAGACTCAGTAGGGTTAGTGGAAACACTACGCCTAGATTCGGTACAAACAGTAGACAGGAACGGTAGTTTGGGTCGATATAGTGGATTAGAGGTAGATATGTCTCTCGTATCAGAGCCTGATTGACTCTGCAACTGTCGTAGAATAGTAAAATGGTAAGATAAATACAAATAACAAATCGGAGTGGAACAGGTTAGCATAAGATGTTTAGGTGTACATCTGACTGATATTCGATGGATGGACTAGTATCAGTTATATATTGTTGTGCCATAGACACGTCGAATGTCTGGGGAAGCTTATTGGGGAGACTAAATGATCACGTTTAAAGAATATCTATCCCCTAGAGAAGTTTCTTTGCCGTATATTAGTTATTACATCCTATCTGCTAATATAATTACCTTCCCTACTGTCCCTGTCCTTGCAACGCTACGTGCTTCGAAGGATTTGTTGTAGCTATCTTTTACCTGTTCAATTGTTGCCCTATAGATTCTGCCCGTAGATGCGCGTTCAGTGAGTACACTCAGCAGGATTCTATCGCATGTATAGTAGAAAGTTCAGAGGGAACACTGCAATAAAGAAAAGCTACCTAAAGCTAGGGTGAGAGTTTTATGAGGTGTTCCTGGAAGGGTTTATACTGATATATAGGAGAGGTGGGAATGACTGATGCCCTTCCAAGATGGTTAGAATTACCTGGATGGCTGTCTTGGTTAATTGAAGTCCACTTCACTACTCCAGTGCAGTATATTTAAAAGTGTTAGTATGCACTAGGCCATCAAATTGACCATACGAAACAGGTCACCAGATTTTTCTTTCCCTATATAGATGCCTTACCATCATAGCTCTGGGGACATCATGCGCTTATGGAGACTTGGAATAGTTTATGTACAAAATAAGTAGTTGTTTAATACAATCCACAAATGAAACTACGCTCCCTAAGTGAAAAAGTGTGGTAAAGTGAAGCTATCGATGAAGTCATCATTACTTTTGACTCACAGTGAATGCTGCCTGTTCCCTTTCCAACACTCTTCATTGTTTTTTTGTTCTCTTTCCCCCTTCTTCTGTCATCTACCACCACCCACACCATATTTTGACCCACTTCAGTACCATTTTTACTCCAGACATTCGCAAAGATCTAATCCCTTGCCATGGATCGCCTAACAGTCGCGCAATTCCGCGAGACCATCAGAGCTGCCGTGGTCCAGCACAGCATCACGTACAACAGGACCTATTCCGTTACCATCAGATGGAACACCGATGACAGCGGAGCACACCTGGACGCTGACAGATTCCAGGCTATCTTACGCGTGTTACAATTTCCTCTTGCTAGTGAAATCATTCTTCAGGCGGAGGATAAAACCGTGGGATGGAGTTTGCAGGGGGAAGTCCGGAAGCTTTTTGCGACTGCTAGGTCCCACACTTGTGGAAGAACTCTTGTCATCATTCATTATGCAGGCCATGGGATGGAGCTTAGAGGCCAGTTCCATTTCATGGATCGCAGTACCAATGGGAAGACTTGCAATGCCATGCGATTCATGCTCGATCTTGCCACACAAGACGAGTACGACCTCCATGATGTTAGCAATGTCGACGTCCTCTTTGTACTCGATTGTTGTTACTCTTTTATGGCAACACGTGAGGCATCTACCACTGGCAGAATCGTCGAAATAATGTCCGCAACTGCTAGAGAAAACCCAAGAACCGTTACTCCTCCAGCAAACACATTCACAAACAAGATCCTGGACGAAGTCGGTCGCCGCCACAGAGATGGCCACAGGTACATTGAAATTGCCAACCTCGTTGAGAGGCTCAGGGTGCAGGGAACTGCTATCATCTCTCCTACTCATTGCCTGAAAACTGGCGCAGCTTCCGTCTGCATTCCGCTTGCCGGTTTGGCCGCTGTCGATCCTACTACTATCCCTCCTAGTCTACAAGCTGTCTTCCGTGTGGAGATTGTAGACAATATGGCTAAGGTCGACATGGAAAGGTTCACCGACTGGATTCGCAGCCTCCCAGTAAACGTAGCAATCACCCTGGAAGGGATATACCCGACGGGATCGATGTGCCTTATCCTGTCGTCTGCATATTCTGTGTACTCTAAATTGGCCGGAATGAAAGGATATGCGCTAATTACCGAAGCGACTGGATCAAATCTGCTTCCCCAGCTCAGGACTGAGGCTCCTGTTACGTCTCAGGCGGGCTTCAGTAATCCCCAAAAGACTCCGGCACCTTTAAAGGAAAACATACCTATTCGGAAGAAGTAATGGCGTTAAGATGTAGTGAAAAAGGAAAGAAAATGTCCCTGTGCCCTGATCAGAGTGCGTCGACAACTGCAGTTACCCAGCACACCGAAAGCACAAAGCTCTCCTATTAGTCATCTTCTAGCCTGTCAAAACGGGGAGTGAAGCCCGGTTCGAGACTTGCCGAATGACTTTAGAGCATCAAAGCCTGCTTTTTTCTGTGAATTGTCATTTACGATCCCTTTACAGAGAATGTGACTGCTCTTGCTAGTTTAAATTCACCATGTCTCATATGTATCGACCTACATTAACCAGGTCATCACTGAGAATATATCTCCCCCGTCCTCCCAGATGCAGCACAGAATCTATGTAGGCCAGAAATTACTAACGAAATAAAGCCGGGGCATATAGAGGAGAAACTGAAGGGTTATCCTTGCGGTGGACCATTTCTCTTCCATCAGGTTCTGGAGGGTAGTGGTGCCATTTCTAGTTTCAATTCTCCGTTATACAACCTGTCTTACCTATCGAGGTTCACAATTTGTTGGATAGAGGTTTTTAGTGGGTGTTTATTATTATTATTTTTTTTTTTTTAAAAAAAAGTGACTGTATGACCGATATCCTAAGTTTCCTTCTATACTAACTTGTCCTTAGGCCAGTAGCTTACCTAACCTCTTAAGGTAGTTCCTTTCGATGTCCATTGAATAACAGTCGTTTTTTTAGTAGCGATTAGAAACATGGGCACGTAAAAAGAAGCACATGCCAGAATACCCCAGTGCCAGCGCAAATCAACGGCGTTGATGGAGATGATAATGACGATGGAGAGTTATAAGAGCTGCTAGAGTCTGCGAAAGTGTCGTGTGCTTCCATGCCCAGAGACTCTGCCAAGCCAAACTAGGTTCAGATTCATTGATAAAATCATACGAGTCGAGTCGTTCACCGAATAGAACAGATCCCGCAGGACTGATGTAGACTAGGTATGTATATGAAGATTGCAGGAGAGTGGAAAATAGTACCGGGTGGAAACTGCGGCATACCTATTTTCTTCTCGGAAGACTACGGTCGCCACTGTTTGGCCTTGAGCTGGAGAGATCTAGAAGTTACACTGAACTAGGTAGATCATATTTACCTAAGACAAGGCGATATTGGAGGGATGAGACAGTTCCGATTGGAATTGGCGCCGTGCAGATCAACCTCATCGGGTCCGGAGCTTCTATGGGCTGAATTTGGGCCTGTTCACCAGCCCTGGGCACCCCTGACTCTGAGCCTTGTTGGGTTGTCTTCTTGCAAAGCTTCCTTCATGTGCTTGATTTATTTCAAACCCTATTCCAGTCATACTCTAAATTAGCAGGCTCACGGCATTCCCCCTTTCATACTAACTCACTCCGCTTGCCTTATAAAGTATGGCCACTGGGCGAGCCCCAGAGTGGAAAATAAAGATTGATAAAAGTGAAACAGGATGTGATGAGTATCCATCGACCTCCCGTTGTTCTGTTGACTCCAGAACGTTGTGTGGAGGCACCAGCTAAGTCGCATGGCGTCAGGGCCTGTCCTATGACCCGGCGACATCGTCCCGCCCAGTTGACCACAATCAATGCATCTCTCAGTCTATAATTAACAGTGCCGGGTTACACAGCATTGGCGTTGTCGTCTGCAGGGTCAACAACGGGGGAAAATTACTAAGGGCTTGGTCGTAACTAGTACGAAGTACTACCGTACTGGTATGCTCCATGCCGAGGTGGAGGCAGGGTTCACATGGTTCCTCTCAGTAGGTATCCTCAAAACGCTCGTCCACGTGGATGCCAACCGTGTACGCGTTCGGATAGAATTTGATGGACATACTTTATCGTATAAAGTTCCCAATACGCTAAAGGGAATAAGTTAACTCCTCGGGAGACCGACCACCATGACAGATCATGACAGATCAGCCAAGACAATCGGCGATGATTTTGCTCAATTTGCCAGACTCAATTCGGTAACGGTACTTGGGACCCGTTCGGTTAGACAGTCCAAGGCGTTCTGGACTGCTCTCGACAGCCAGGGACAAGAAGGAAAAAAAAAAGCCGGTGAGACCATGGTAGCATAGATAATGGGACAAGGTGTAAGCGGGTGGGGTGAGACGGATTATCAATGGACAGCTAATATCCATGAGTCCATGGGAGATGGGGCAAATCTCCGAGATGGCAGAACATGAAACATTAGTCGGTGGCAGAAAGCGTGCCGAATAGCTAAGTCGTTGGTGGTTGATCGTAGAATTACCCCTGATGGGATGGTCCGTTCATTTGCCTAGTCCTCGTGGGTGGCGTCTCGGATTGGTCAGGCAACGGAGGGAGTTTCACAGACTTTCTGAAACTTTTTTTTTTCTTCCCATAAGGTTGAATATTAATACTACTTTGTATGATAGTAATGATTATGATACTTTAGTACTATTATTATTTCTTGTATTTCACGTCTTATACCTGTTCTTATTTTTTTTCCTCCATTCCCTTCAGCAATGGAGTTTCATCCAAGTCATTGTGTGTCTGAATGCCATTGACCGTTGAACAATGGATCCATCAGTTTCACTGGGTATCCATCCTGTCCAGAGAATGAGAATTGAGTTGTACAATTTCCATGGCTTTTGGGTATGAAGTACGAATCAATCTTACGTGCGTTCACTTTTTTTTTTTTTCTTTTCCTTTTCCTTTTTTTTTTTTCCTTCGTTTTTCTTTGAGTGGGGCTGTACCAAAGTTGTAAGCCAGGGGTTGCAATCTCCACGGTACTATAATGTAGCCAATCGCGCAGGGTACCTAGCCAGGTCGGCATGTTGATTGGCCGAACTTGAGTTAGGGTGTATCCAGGGGTTAATAATCAGTCATCTTGCGTACGGGGAAATTCACCCTCATCTCTTTTTAATATGCGGAAGAATCTTATTAGATTGCCATGACTTGACCGGAGGAAAACGTGATCAAGCAATCACCAAATCATTTCATAATTGATATGTCATGTTACATCTATCCTGTCTTTGGCTGGGAGATTCTTTCAGGAGGCTGACTGGAATGTACGTACGATCCAGTATTTTGTAGTGGATGATGGGTACACTATTTCAGACGATCTCTGGTATGTACAAACTGAATGGTGGTTGGGAGGATAATCAGGGGATAAAAGAAAACCCAGACTCGTTCCTCAATTTCACGACAACAAACTTTAATCATTGGCTACCGATCTTCCAATTCTTTGTGGGAATGGAAAAATGAAATAAAATAAAATAAAATAAAGAAGTAAAGAAAATCCCTAAAAGAAAGACAAAGATCACCGGGATAGGTACGACTACTAAACATCAACCACATCAAAGGATCCATTGGATGCGGGTGGGCTTCCTCAGCCATATTTTTTCGTACGATCCCATCTAGAACTCTCCTTTCATCACCATCACAAAGCCAAGCTCTCCCCAGCTCATTTCATTTGTGTTTAATTATTCCAGATCGTGCGGCCCCACTTGTAAAGAGTGAGCACGCCCGTTGAGGGGCCTCCGACTCTCCTTTCTGTGATTAAGGTCCCCGTCGACGGTTGTCTGTCCGCCGGCTAGCGCTACTACTATATTATCACTTCTCCCTCCACGTCCTTTGCCACTCTTCTCTTTTGTTCCCCATTGCTGGTCTCTCACGCATTTCCCTATCTATCTCGCCTCTGGTACACTTTTTTTTCACTCTTTCGAAAAAGTGTCTCGCCAAGGCTGTCACTCTTTTGTCTATATTGACCTTGACGGAGAAGCGTACATACACCCCCAACAAGCCTTCCTTTCCACTCTCCCCTGATCCTTCAAGTCCAATCGCAGTCGATCTGCCTGTTGTCGGACGGAATTTTCTCCATTCATTTCTTTACTCGGTCGGATAGCTTCCCGGAGAAGTCATTCTCTCGATCGAACGCAGTTGACCTGTGAAAACACCTCTCGTAACCCTCAACCGTTAGGCAAATCACAACCAAACACCATGCGGTCTTCCTTGCTGATGGGCGCTCTTTGCGCGGCCGGTGCCATGGCCAATGTCGAGAAGCGGGCCTACACTACTGAGTGGACTGTCGTCACGGTGACCACTACTATCACCGCACCTGCACCCCCTGCTGCTACGACCTCCTCTTCGACCTATGTTCCCGTCCAGGAACCCGTCGCGAGTGTAGAGCCTGCCGAACCCGAGACGTCTGCCCCGGCACCGGCACCGGTGGAACAGAGCACGACTGCCATCTTTGTCGAAATCCCGGCTACGTCGGCCGCTCCTGCGCCTGTGGAGCCAACAACCACTGCTGCTGCGGTCGACCAAGTATCCACCTGGACTTCTGCTTGGACCTCTTCCTGGACCTCTTCTGCTGCCCAGCCAACCACCCTGGCTAGCACCACCTCCAGTGCCAGCGGCGCTACTGCCACCAACGCTTACCAGTCAACCGTCTTGTACAACCACAACGTTCACCGCAGCAACCACTCCGCCAGCTCTCTTGAGTGGGATTCCTCCTTAGAATCTAGCGCCCAGACTCTCGCCGCCAGATGCGTTTACCAGCATGACACGTAAGAGTGTCCTATTTGTTTTTATTTGGTGTGAACCATACTAACGCTTTTCGTAGCTCCATTGATGGCGGTGGCTATGGACAGAACATTGGATACGGTATCTCCGCGGACAAGGTTGGCGAGATGATCACCAACCTGATGTATAACAATGAGATGGGCTACTTCGAGTCCCTCTATGGCGAGGCTAGCCCCAGCATGGCCAATTTCGACGCTTGGGGCCACTTCTCGCAGATTGTGTGGAAGGGTACTACTCACGTTGGTTGCGCTACCGTGACTTGCAACAGTCTTGGTAACGTTGATTCGTCCGCGGCGATTCCCTTCACTGTTTGCAACTACAGCCCACCCGGTAAGTAAATAGACGCCTCCGCATCCCGTTTGTGACGTGCAGGAATCCTGACAATGTTTCAGGAAACTACGCCGGCGAGTATGCCTCCAATGTCCTTCGTCCCTTGGGACAGGCCATGTATGTTGCTTAAATTTCGAGAGTTGTTTTCGTTTCGACTGTGACGGGAGATGAATCTGTGCATGCAGCGGTAAAGATTCCGATCCAGGGTAGTGGTTGAATCGATAGGGTCGGGTATGCACATGGGAACCGTTCTGCGGCCAGCTTAGATGCACTTGGCCAAATTCAATGGTGCACAGATGATCTCCTGTATCGGCCGTCCGCGAGATGTGAAACTTATGAATTCACCAATGGAGATACGTCTGGCAATTGTCAGTTTCTTGCTTTGATTTGAATTTTCTCCCTGTCTCCAGTTTTCCTTTGAGACCACCCCCCAAGTTTACCTGTGCCGACCCAGCAACCCCCTGGTAGTATACGCCATCGGGAAAATCTAGCCATCAGGCCGGTATCAAGGCGCAGGCCATGCGATGGGGCGAAGGTTTTTTTTTTTTTTTGATTGACCTTCTCTGTGAATATTGATTTTTGCCCGTCATGGTACACCAATGGCAACATTTGAATCATTCGATTCTTCGATTTTTCGCGTCTCCGTTTGTACTTTCATGTGTTCATATGGGCGTCTTGGCGGAACATTTTTGATGACCAAAAACTAAATGATGAGACTTCCTACGAAAATGATCCCCCCGGGCTGTAGGCCATACTTAAAAGGGAGCTCCTCGGTACTAACCTAGGTACCTAGTAGTTGGATATGGATGGTACTATTACTATTAATCATCGAATCTGGACATGGCTATAGTGTAGTGAGTGTAGTGTAGTTAGTTAATTAACGGCTTGGCTGAAGTAATCAGGTTCCACGTGACCGGCCCGTTGGGAATTAGGTTCCCCACGACCAGAAGTATAGCTGCATATTCGACTTCCCACTTGCGGCCAAGCTCCTTTCGTCCGAAACGTCATCGGGCAGAGATTCCCCATCTACTAGTCGTCGGGTTGCAAATCAATAACTCCTCAAGGGTCTACGTATTTCCGCCGTGACCGCAGTGGTGCAGCCTATCTAACCTGGGTCCTAGGGTGATGACCGAAGATTGCCACATTAAATTGGAAATCCAGTGATTCAACATCGGCTCGGGAGGATCATTGACTTGACACTTCCTAGATCTACAATTTGCCAGTGCTCGCCTACTATCGCCATCACTGATCCGTCATCTTTTAGCGTGTCCATAGGTTATACACAATTCTCCGACATTCGCAATTCCGTTTCTAGTTTGGGAGATAAGACAGTAACTCTTCTTCTATCCCTCGTCCCTCCTCAAACTCTACTCGGGTCTTTGGTATGACGACAGAGACCGGGGCTCAGAACATTACAGTGAACCTAAGCGAAGGAACTAGATCGAAGAGAATTATACGGAAAATATACCAAGTGCCTGCGAGAGGTGGTCAGTGTTAATTTCAGCTTGGGGGTTTGACGCAAGTGTTCTGTGCGACTGCGACCCACACACATTCTATAGGCATATCTCTTGGCGCATCACAAAGCTACTATATCGACTAAGCTTCTTCATCCGTTCCTCCGATACCACCTTTGCCTCAAGCGAGCCGACGCTTGCGCCTTACTACTGCGGCCTACCCTGCTTTATCCGGTTAGAAGAGCTTTGGCTATTGCTCTAGTCGCTAATTTGTTTGGTACCTTGTAAGCGTCCCTTTCTCCGTCCATAGGCCCTGGTTTCCCTTAGCCCGGCGCCCGAGCACATGCTCTCTCCGCGCTTGTCGTTCCTCCGGGCAGCGGGGCTATAGAATGGATACTCTTATATCCTATATAGTCCTTATTTATATAATATTTCCTCCCCCCTGGCTCTTTCTCATATCTATTGTTAGCCCAAGACTTGTTACTGTCAGTTTCCCTCTATCTTCCTCGAGACTTGCTGTTAGTTAGCACTATCCCGTGATTGGGTTGGTCATGCGCTCCTACTACCTGCAAGATTGCCATTATTTCTATCGCACCGCTTTGCGCCTCCTTTCCATACCTACCTTCCTCGCTTGTCGCTACGCTTAGTTGATTATATCCCGGACGTCAATATCACTTACTGACACGATGTCTTACTCCTCTGTCGCAGTTCGTCACTTCACGGCCCCAAAGCCCCTACTGGACGCAATGGCCACCCCTCGGTCTCAGCCTACTCTGGAGACCAAGATCAAGCCTACCTCCACGGACGACACGAACGGTCATAATGTTGTGCCGGAGCTGCCAAAGAAAGGGCCCACGTTCGCTAACCAGGACTCTCTCCCGAAACTTCCCATCCCAGATCTAGAGAGCACATGCAAGAAATACATCGAGGCCCTGTCTGCATTACAGACACCGAGAGAACAGGAAGAAACAAAGGCCTCTGTGCAAGACTTTCTGAAGTCGGATGGCCCTATTCTTCAAGAGAAGTTGAAGAACTATGCGTCTTCAAAAACCAGCTATATTGAACAATTTTGTAAGTGTATCCGCCAAAGAAGGGAGGGGTGTTACAATGTCAAATCAGATGAGAACTAACAGCGCTGCCTAGGGTATGATTCTTATCTGAATTACGATAGCCGTAAGATACGCCCTCTGTCACAGAAGTTATTTGGGCTCCAGCATACTGACTGTAGTAGCGGTCGTTTTAAACCTCAATCCATTCTTCTTGCTAGAGGATGACCCCACACCCGCCAGGAACCACCAGGTTACTAGAGCGGCATCTCTTGTTGTATCGGCCCTCAGCTTTGTCCGAGCCGTGAGGCGTGAAGAACTCGAGCCTGATAACGTTAGAGGGACACCACTTTGCATGTATCAATATTCTCGACTGTTCGGAACCGCACGTCTGCCCACCGAGAATGGATGCATTATCAGCCAGGAACCCAACGCTAAACACATTGTTGTCATGTGCCGGGGCCAGTTCTACTGGTTTGATGTTCTCGATGATAACAGTGACCTGATTATGACTGAGAAGGACATCGCTCTTAACCTTCAGGTAATCATCGGGGATGCCCAACAGACTCCTATCCAGGACGCGGCCAAGGGAGCGTTGGGTGTCCTCAGCACTGAAAACCGTAAAGTGTGGTCTGGGCTTCGGGACATCTTAACCAAGGACGAAGGCTCAAACAATGCAGAATGTCTAAACATTGTGGATACGGCTCTCTTTGTTCTCTGTCTGGATTATACTGAGCCGAGCAATACATCTGACCTCTGTGCCAACATGCTTTGCGGTACGAGTGAAGTGGTTAAGGGTGTGCAGGTCGGAACTTGTACCAACCGGTGGTATGATAAGCTTCAGATCATTGTGTGCCATAACGGCAGTGCCGGGATCAACTTTGAACATACCGGTGTGGACGGCCATACGGTGCTGCGTTTTGCCAGTGACCTCTACACAGACACAATACTCCGCTTCGCAAAAACCATCAATGGGCAAGCGCCCACTCTATGGGCAACCAACAGCCCCGATCCGGCCAAGCGTGATCCCCAAAGCTTTGGCGCTGTCAGTACTACACCCCGCAAACTAGAGTGGGATATGCTCCCTGAACTGAGTATTGCCCTGCGGTTC
The DNA here is from genome assembly GCA_009193595.1 of Aspergillus bertholletiae. Taxonomy (NCBI): domain Eukaryota; kingdom Fungi; phylum Ascomycota; class Eurotiomycetes; order Eurotiales; family Aspergillaceae; genus Aspergillus; species Aspergillus bertholletiae. The sequence continues at coordinate 72,924 of ML736202.1, forward strand.
GCCGAATCCCATCTCGCCGACCTTCTCAAGCAGCACGAGTTCCGTGTGCTGGAGTTCGAAGGGTATGGTAAGAATTTCATCACGTCGATGGGACTTTCGCCAGATGCGTTCGTACAGATGGCATTCCAAGCTGCATACTACGGGCTGTATGGTCGTCTGGAGAACACCTACGAGCCAGCTATGACCAAGTTCTTTTTGCACGGTCGGACAGAGGCGATACGGACCGTCACCAACGAATGCGCCAATTTCGTACAGACTTTCTGGGGAGAGAATCCCGCAGAACAGAAGGTGGAAGCCTTGAAGAAGGCAACCGAAAAACATACGGCTACGACCAAAGTATGCTCCAAGGGGCAGGGACAGGATCGACACCTCTATGCACTCTACTGTCTCTGGCAGCGGTCGTTTGAGGAAGGCTCTTCCTCTTCCGGCAATAGTGTAATAAGCAGTTCCAACGGCTACTCTAGCCCCGTCGAGAACGGCTCTACCGTTGACTCACTCAAGGCCCCATTATCGGATGATGGCGTATCCTCCACAACCAGCTATGGCCTGCGTGCGATTCGCCCGGCACCACCCACACCAGCACTCTTCAGTGACCCCGGTTGGGACAAAATCAACAATACCATCTTGTCAACCTCAAACTGTGGAAACCCATGTCTGCGGCATTTTGGTTTTGGTCCAACATCTGCGGATGGCTTCGGAATTGGCTATATAATTAAAGATGACTCGATCTCATTCTGCGCCTCATCCAAGCACCGCCAGACCGCTCGGTTTTTGCACACACTCGAGTCATATTTGTTTGAAATCCGAAAGCTGCTACGCGCTACAAATCGTAAGGCATCCAGTCCGCGAACCAGTCGGGCCCGGGAGATGGAAATCATCTCGGAACGGCTCCAAAGTGATCACCGTCGGGGCCGGCTCGTCCGGGGAGATCCTGGGGCAGTGCGCCGGGGTGCCGATACGCCAACGACTGACAGCGGAGAATTAGAAGATGACGGCATGGGTGGATGTAAGTTACCCCAGTTCCATCAATGCTTGATAGACACTAACAACATACCAGACGGGTTCTTCGATGCCGGAATGCTGCTGCACGCACTCAAAGGTTTGACTACAGACCGAGAACGTAACGGAGAGAAACCCGAACGACGTCGGTTTGTCGGCAAGAAACTACGCCTAAATGAGTACTGATTCTTTATCTGTTTTGGAAATTTCTGGTAGTTTATTGTTATGAACATTTAGAGCGAGATACCAATGCGATTGTTCTCCAAAACTAGCTCCGAGTAGTACTTTGTTGGATGTTGATCAGCATGTGATCAAGTCAATGTAGCGGAATCCTCAGAATCAAATTATAGTTATCATTATCGTTGCTCTGAGTAATTTCTTACAGTTCAATGCACTACGAGAAAAAACCTCTCTGCGAGGGAATTATTAATCGTAAATAATGAACCAACCAGAGTTTTGGCCTGCCGCATGCCGAAAACGTCGAGGAACATCCATCAGCTGGGTTCACGCCACCGACTTTCTGCCCAACCCACAAATTATCGGAAAGAACCATTGCAGGTTTCAATTGACATGGTTAACTAGTTGTTGGTCTGTAGATTTACATAATAGCATATTTGTATTTACTAGAAAGCAGCTCACTCTGGTTTCTTTTCTTTTCTTTTCTTTTTTTTTTTTTCCTGCGGTGTCTTATTGTGGTGTCTTGCTTTGTGCACACCTACTAAGAGTCGTACGTACATCATGACTTTAATCCTAGGGAATAATATATCATACGCGAATCGAATCGGTATACGGAGTAATATATCCTTATATATGATTCGAGAATATAACATCTTTATGTTATTGTTTGTATTAGTTATACTTTAGGAGGACATCTATTTTCATATCTACTATTATAATCTGTCGCGCTATATATATATCATTGCTCTTTACTCTTCGAAAGGCGCTCTAGTGACTCCACGTCCGACATGAATTAGTATGCATGTGCAAGTCATGCACTAGATATGTAAGTATGTATGCACTTGTAACCTGCTTAGCTAGTATGGGGTATTTAATAGACCATGGGAAACACAACGGGTAATTGTGAGTTGTTCAGTTGATCTGCGTAGGATTAGTTAGTGGCTTGGAACTATTGGTAAGTGAATTGATGCGCTGTACATGATACCACTTTTTGTCATGTTTTTTTTTCCCTTGGTCTTCCCCCTCTCCCCTCTGGGTAGATGCGGCTACTGCACCTGCAAGTCACTGTACATACTGTATGTATGGAGTACAGCGAATTCTACTTATATCCGTAGGGCACGGTTAGTGGTGGTTGTCCAGTTTTCAGATAGCCTCAGGCAGAAGCTGAGTGATGGTATCAGATTTTGTATAAAAAAGACTCTAACTTCAATGTATGGAAGAATGTACTCCCGGAGGAAATATTTTCAATATCGTTGTCAGGCCACTCATGGTTTATTCTGAACGAGGCACTCCGTGCTCCGTACTCCGTAGTATTCCTAGTGATACAGCCAACCCTGAGAAAGAGCGCACCTCTAGAAAAAAAAAAAAAAAAAAAAAAGCGCCAGCCGCTTTTACCACTGGCTAATTAACATCTCTCCAATCACAGAGTCAGTTGGTGAGATCATATCCTCCACCAACCGATCAGACCCCCTTAGCGAACTGATTTTAGTCGCCTTCTAATGCGTTTCTAACTGTCTCATCGATGTATCTACAATCTAGCGGTAAGTTTCCTTGGCCGGTCCGCCGGTATCCGAGTTTCCAAATTCGAAACGGTACTGATTGAATGATAGGTTTACTAACGATTAGTCGATAGATACCATTGTTGTTGCTGTTGTTGCTGTTATTGTTGTTGTTCGTCGTCGTCGTTTCTGATTGCACAGCCTCTCCCGTGCTGTTGGCTACCACCGTGTGTAGTCTGGATCCCGTGTACGTAGTATCTGACCATTCCTCCAAGCCCAATAATCTACTATTACTCGTTCTGTCCGATCAGGTGGCGCACGTGACTAATCTGGCGACCGCTGATTCCGTCGCTCTGGCGGAAATGTTCCATCCACTTGGACAGCTACCCCTACCACTAACTACTCGTAACTACCTTTGTGTGTATGGATCCTTGCGTCACAGATCATCTCTGTTAATTCTCTTTTTTGGAAACCCATCGAATCCTTCCTTGATTAGTTTATCGGATACATATCATCGATCTGTCAATACTAGCTCCTTTGAATACGGGTAAGTGAGGGTGACATTCTCTTTTTTTTTTTTTTTTGACTGTCTTTGTTTCAACTGGGAGTGTTTATTTCCGACGGCCGGAGACGACGTGCTGTGATCTGCTCTCGGCGGCTGGAAAAAATACAACCTTTACCTACCCTTAGCCTTAAGGGGTATTGGCCTTACTGTACATGGTTACTCTGAAGGCTCAGGCCATCGGCTAGCTTGGTGCCTTAAAAGTCCTTTTCAGGCGCTCAGGCTGCTCATCCGCTCCTCCCCTACCATTTCCTTCCAATAATCATTTCAACCTGTTTTAAAGGGTGTCCACCCTTCCTGCAGCCTACCACCGCGTCGCAGACGGAGTAGTAGTCAGACCATCGTGCTCTGGCCGGGTCCACACTTTGACCGTCCGATGTGCCGCTGGTATTGGCCCTGTTCGTCCCTGCCTTTCTGCTTCCTCTTGCCTTTTAGCGTCCCCATCGCTTTCCCACTAGAAGATCCTGCCTCTGCACCGCTGGCGAACTAGCGCCCTGGTTGCTGAGCATCTGCTGCTTCTTGGTCCTGCAACACGGTAAATCTTCTCGTTTCAATCCCTCAAACTGGAGGAGGGGCTTGCTTGCTTGCTTGACCTTTCCCGATGCTGGTGATATCGATCGCATCGTTCACTTGCCAATCTTCTCCTTTATCTATGTAACTGCTCGTGCCCTATCATTTCCCCGTGATCTATCCCTTTTTATGCCTTTCCGACTGTGATTGCCTTTTGATATCCCCGGCAATTCGTTCTTGAAAGCTCGGATCAACTATCACATCACTCCCGCCTTGAACACATTCTATTCACTTATCCGCCCCCCTTTCCTTTCAACAGCTTCTGAAGTGAACCTTTCCAAGCACATATCCTAATCAGAAAGAAGCGCCTCACGATAATAACATCGCCATAGAAGAGCAGATATATATTCTTCCTTAGCGCCTTCCCCGACCGCTGGGAATCTGTTTTTCGCCGTCGATCAGCGGTCGCTTCTTCCGACGACGGCACCCATATCGACCTCCAAACACACATCTTTCCGCCTTTTTCCATCGTGCTTGAGATGATGGCGACAGTGCTTGATCAACCCCTTTTCGAATCCGTCGCGGAACCCGCGACGGCAGCAGCCTCGATGACGCCCCCTCATAGCGCCAACGGCAAGAAAGAGGTTCCGGATGGTGTTCCCTCTGAATTGTCGGATTTGGAACTCGATCCTAATGCTACCGGTGCGCCAGAAGTTGCATCAGTAGAGGAAGAAGAGGAAGAGATCGAACCAGACCACTATTATGGCGGCGGCAAGATCCCTGTGTTCAAGCCTGTTAGTGCTGCCTTCCAGTGTCCACTTGTGCTTCGATGATGTCACTGACGATGAGGCCTAGACAATGGACCAATTCCGGGACTTTCAATCTTTTATCAATAGGGTTGAAAAATATGGCATGCGGTCGGGAATTCTTAAGGTTATTCCTCCCAAGGAATGGTATGTCTTCTCTATGGTGATTATCTCTCCACGGGCCGTTGCCAACCAGCTCTGTCTCTAGGACCGACTCTCTGCCAGCCCTCGACGAAGCTGTCAAGAAGATTCGTGTGAAGAATCCGATCATGCAGGAATTCCACGGATCACATGGAACCTATACCCAGGCGAACATCGAACGACAAAGGTCATACAACCTTCCTCAGTGGAAAGGGCTGTGCGAAGAAAGTAGCCATCAGCCTCCTGCCCGCAGAGGTGAGAGGCGCCGCAATCAGGAGCGAGTCACTCGTGCAGCTCCTTCCAGAACCCCCACAGCCCGATCTGATTCTCAAAAACGTCGCCCGGGGCCAGGACGTCCGCCCAAACGATCCAACCAGGTGAAGGTGAAAGAGGAGCCTGCAGAGGATACCCTTGATAAAATCAAGCCTGAAGGCCCTCCCACACCTGTGTCTCCTGAATCCAACCCTGTCGAAGCGAAGACGGAAGAGTTGAGCGACGGCGAGTCTCTCCCCGCTCCGAAGCCAAAAGGGCGACAACCTAAATCGGTCACCTCGCGAAGGAAACACAATAAAGGCGATGCAGTTGACTATGTGGACGAAGAGGCTTTCAGAGACTTTGATTATCGCATCCACGACAACGAGGAATATACACAGGAACGATGTGAGGAGTTAGAAACCGCCTATTGGAAGTCCTTGATGTTTAACAATCCGCTGTACGGCGCGGACATGCCTGGTTCTCTTTTCGACGAGAACATCACAACCTCTTGGAACGTCGCTAAGTTACCTAATCTGTTGGATGTCTTGGGACAGAAAGTACCTGGTGTTAACACCGCATACTTATACCTGGGCATGTGGAAAGCTACTTTTGCCTGGCATTTGGAAGATGTCGATCTCTACAGTATCAACTATATTCATTTTGGTGCACCCAAACAGTGGTATAGCATTTCACAAGAAGATGCTCCTCGGTTTGAACAAGCTATGAAGAGTACGTTTACACGACGTGAATGGCCCATGGATAAATGCTGACTACTACCCCAGGTATCTGGACCAGTGATGCGAAAAACTGCGATCAGTTTCTCCGCCATAAGACTTACCTTGTTTCCCCTAGTCTTCTCAAGTCTCAGTACGGTATCACCGTCAACAGACTCGTCCACTACGAGGGCGAGTTCGTGATCACGTACCCATATGGGTACCACTCGGGATACAATCTTGGTTACAACTGTGCCGAGTCGGTCAACTTTGCAACCGAGAAGTGGTTGGATTACGGTCGTGTTGCCAAGAAGTGCCACTGCGAATCGGACAGCGTCTGGATCGATGTCGATGAGATTGAACGTAAGCTGCGCGGTGAATCGACGCCAGAATACTACGGTGAATTTGAAAGTGACCTCGATGAATTCGAGGGTGCTTCTGACCTCCTTACCCCCCCACGGAGTGTCCCAGAAAAGAGTAACCGAGGCCGGAAACGAAAGCTTGACGGTGATTTAACAAAGGCGAAACGTATGCGAGTCAATATGGAGATCCCACGGAAGATTCCGTGCGTCCTGTGTCCCAACAACCTGGACTATGAGGACCTATTGCCTACCGAAGATGGGAAAAATCACGCGCATCGGCGCTGTGCCCTATATACGGAGGAGACTAGCATCCTCCGTGACGAGACTGGCAAGGAGGTGGTATGTGACATTGACAAGATACCGAAGGCTCGCATGGGGCTGAAGTGCCTCTTTTGCCGCGAGGTGCGAGGGGCCTGTTTCCAGTGTAATTTCGGCAAATGCACCCGATCATACCATGCCACCTGTGCGCTTTTAGCCGGAGTGCAGGTGGAGCAGGGTGAGATTGCGGTGATCGCAGACGACGGTAATCATTACTCAATTCCCAGCGTGGATCTCAAATGCAAATATCACCGTCAAAAGAAGCCAAGTTGGATGACAGGCGGTGATTCTCCCGATTATGATCGCAAGCTCATCGAGGCGGCTCAGCGGATGGTGGCCGGGGATTTGGTGCAATTCCAGGCCGACAAGGAGATTAATGGGGCAGTGGTGTTGGAGAACCGACCAACGGAACGAGCATTGTTGGTAAAAGTGCTCCCACGAGGGTAAGTTTTTTTTTTTTTTTTTTTTTTTTTCCCCCCCTTCCCACACATACTTTGTTGTTTTTGATGTTTAGAATTTTCCTGATTTGGAAATCATGACGCTGACCCCTGTTCCACCATTTTTAGAGATGTAATTGAGTTACCGTACCGGTGGATGCTTGTGGTACGGCGGAGCAACTTCGCTCCTCTGGCACCAGGAACAAAACCACTCCCTGCCCACTTAGCCCGGAAACCCGAGGGCCGGAAAGAGTTGGAATCGGCTCTGCCGGTGGTTGGCAATCCATTTGGCGATGGGCGATCTCCGTATCAGTGGGCCGAGTTCGAGACAGTCGACACGACTAATCACAGCTTTGCCCCACCATCGGTGCAGGTAAACTTGGACAAAGGTGACCAGATCTGGTATTATTTGGGCCAGTCATCGACCGAATGTAGGGCTCAATATACGCACAACCCTAGCGTGCCCGTCCACAACCTGCGGTCGAATTTCCTGGACAGCGTGAAGTCCCTTGGCGCCGTGATGGCCCGGCTCCCCTCTTACCCCCACCGCCATCTTCCTCAGTATGCTGCTGCCCCTCCTCACCACCTTTCACCTGCTGCTGCTGCTGCCGCCACCGCCGCCGCTGCCTCCCGCCCTTCCCTGCTGCAGCGTCCTACTCTTGCCCCTCCTCGTACTCCTTCCTCTGCTGCTCCTCCTGCTAGTACTGCGATGCCGTCAGCCTATCGGTCCCTGCCCACTCAATCTGCCCGTCATGCTCCGTACCCTCAGATCGCCAAGACTCATCATCAGTCACACCTCTTGTCTCAGCGGCAACACAGTCCACAACAACAACAACAGCAGCAGCAGCAGCAGCACAGCCACCATCTCCCCTCGAATACCTTTGCCAATGTCCGAGAGCTTATCGCTCGTCGCCGCTTGGCCCAGATTACCGACCATGCCAATGTCTTCGCCGGGTATACAATCGTCAGCCCGGAGCTAGTCGTTGAGACGCTCCTGGGTCCCATGGGCTCTGTGCCGCCGCCCAGTGGCCTCGAAAAGCTGGAACTTGCCATGGCCCAGCAACGGGTCCAACCTCGCGCCCCCGACGGAACCCTGTTACCCCTGCAGCCACTCAATATGCGTTCCGAGGAAGTGACACGGTTGTTGCAGATGCTCCGGTTCTCCCTTGTCAGTCACCGTGATCGACTCGATGTGCTTCAGAAGAAGGAGACGGAGAATAATAAGCAGGAGAGTGCCCACAAGGGCGGTGTTGCAGCTGCTAAATTGCCTCGCAAATATGCGTATCTAGAGCAGCAGCGTGAACAGTCGCCGACCGTCTATCAGTCCCCGTACGACATGCCTGCTGGCTTTAGCGAGTATGCTCAAAAAACGTTCGGGTTGACTCCATGCGAGCCGGAGCTACCTAAATCCTCACTGGCCAACGACTTCTTCGCCGGCCTTTCCCCGGAAGACCAAGAAAAGATTCTGAAAACTTGTGGCAGCTTTGTACAACGGGCTATCGAGCGGTCTGCAAGTCATAGCCGTCAGAGCTCCGCATCCAACCTCCGACTTGCATCGGCACTGGCCCAGCAAACCGAGAACCCAACGATAGACATAACGACGGTCGAGGACATGCCATTGTCAGGTCTAGATTTCCCGCTACACGTGGACTCTCCGTGCTCTAGTTTCAGCCGGTCACACCTGCGCTTCCAATCACCGAACGATTTCAACGCTCACGGACCAGAAACGCATCACGACCACCATGACCTGTTTGGCGATCAGCAGGCCAATACACGGTTCTGGCAGCATGGGCCCTGGGCTGCAGGCGATGGAAATACGCCCAACGAAGAAACTCGGCCATTTTTTGGACCTCACGAGCGATTGAAGCACGACTATGCCTCATCTGATATCTCCTTGGGCCGAGGTCCCGGTTCCTTGCATTCCGTCGACATGGCTGGGTTTGGAATGGACGCCACAGACGATATCTGTACCGTCCTTAGTCCTTGAATCGGACGACCCTCGTTGACTTTGTGAACTTGCATGCCGGTATAACTGCATCACCCCCATGTAACGATTTGATTGACGACTGCATGACTGGGCGTTTTCAGCATTTGTGTTTTCATTTCTGATTTTTTGTGACCGCCTTGGTTCTTATATTTTTTTTTTTTTTTTTTTTTTTTTTACGACGGAGTTTGACGATAGCTGGCTGGCTACGACTCAGCTAGGGCCTTGCGATGAGGCCGTGGTCATAGTATCTATTACCTCCTACTTAACGGTGAAGGTGACCAACTTACAGGTTAATTGGAGGTCGAGAATCCTTTCAAAGTGGCGGTGGAAGACGCTCGCCAGGTGGCAGGGCCGTTGTTGATGCCCAGACTGGCCCACTACCCGCCCAAGGAGACCCGCTCGGCCTATGATTGACCATACCTCCCATCATTTTCCCTCCTTCCTCCCTTCCCCCCTCTGTCTATGTTTACTTTGTCCCTGTCCGCTCCCCTTTTACTTCCCACTGGAATTTCGGGACTTCGACTTTTCATCGAAGACACTGGGCCTACTTTCGCCCTGGACTGCGGACCTCACGTACGCTAGAGATTCAAAAGAAGCCGAAAAAAAGAAAAAAGCCATATTTCAAAATTCCCGAGCAAGTCCTGTTTCCATAATCATATACACGTCATGCCCTTTGTTTGATACCCCCCAAATTTCCCAGTGTTTCACCACGCTCGGATGTTTTCATATCCCTCAACGGTTTCCCTCCCATTCCTTTCGTTTCAAGACATCCCCCTTTTACCTTTTTCTCCTTTCTTCCCTGGCGCTCATCCTTGTCCTTGCCTCGACCCTGGTCTTGTGAGGACAGAAGGTCACGTGGGTCCATGAACCGATGGACGGCTCCCTATTCTCGCCAGCGAGAATAGCGGATAGGACAGTTAGCGGATGTGGCAGCCGTCACTTTCTGAGTGACACTCGCAGATACATATATGTTGGAATGATAGCTGTGAATGGAATGTTAACAATATCTAGCTCCAGCAGAAGGGTTGGTATAAGTGCCAGATCGTAGTCGGTTACCAGGGTCGTAGAATTGGCCCGAAGAAGTTAATAGGCGCAGTCAGGTGACAGACCAGTGCTCAACATTGGATCCTTTGAATCCCCGCACTTCGGGAGGCAAGTTGTGGTTCGGTTGGGGTTGTACTCCACCGCATGAACATGGACCACAGAACACTGGTTCTTTAGCTTTCTCCTCCTCAAAATAACACGAGGGGTTTCTTGTCTTTGCCGTCGTGGCCAAAAAGGCTTTACTAGCTCGCTCTCTCTCTCGCGCGCGCGCGCGCGTTCTCTTACTCTCGTCTCTTCCGGTGTCGTTGTTAAACAATTAGACGCCACTTGGTCCAGACCATGTGTAGGACCGACGGTGGCCAAACTGAATACTCCAAGGGGCGAGTTCAAGATGTCAGTTTAAAGTTTCCGTGTGTCATATGTACTGTGGACGCCGGAGGAATGTTACGTTCATGCAGCAGCCTGCATCACTACTACATACATGGACAAGTAGTTGGGACCAACCCGGTTGATGTTCAGGTCTGACGCCGAGGCCAGGGTCTCCTTTTCTTTGAGCGGTGATCTAGTGACTAGTCTATAATGAAAATGGGCAATAACCTAGGGCCGACTACTACGTATCTGGCGCCGTCCGGCTGTCCGTCCAGCCATGAAGCATGATAAGCACAAGGATAGGGCTTAGTAGGTCAAATGATAACGAACGCCGTGCAGAACGCTTTATAAATCCCATGGTTATCAGCGCGGTCTCGGACCGCCCATCGTTAGTCCGACACCGGATTGGCTTATCAGTCGATCCAACCAGTGTTAGGCTCCGTGAGGGGACACAAGTGGAGTGTCGAGGATGATTGTCCTCGTGTAGTACCCCGGACTCTTGGTGATGCAAGCTGGTCCACCAATGCTATACTGACGACTACTTATATTCCTCCTTTCCCCCCCTGGGCCCTGGCTTGGCCTAGGTAGTCGAGGTAGCAGTGCTAGGAGGAGCTGGACTGACTACTCTCTTGCTGCCATATCTACCCTACCCCGTGTTCCAGAGCTCTTAATCTCCACCCATCATGCGTCAAGGCTCCGCCGATGCCAACGCCGACGCGGCGTTGGCCAGAATGGGCTACAAGAGTGAATTGCCTCGCAATCTGAGTATGCTAAGTATTCTCGGTCTGTATGTGGTCACCCGAGCGACTCTTGCGGTTTTTTTTTCTCTGCAGTGCATGGCAGCTAACACGATTGCAGCTCCTTCGCCATCATGGCCGCCCCTTTCGGTCTAAGCACCACCCTATACATCACCCTCACCGACGGTCAATGCGTTAGTATAATCTGGGGCTGGGTCCTGGTCACAATCATCTCCGTCGGTATCGCCGCCTCCCTCGCTGAAATCTGCGCCGTATACCCGACTGCCGGAGGTGTCTACTACTGGAGCGCCATGCTGTCGACAAAGGAGTGGGCCCCAATGATGTCGTTCGTTGATGGCTGGCTGACCCTCGTGGGAAACTGGACGGTCACCCTGAGCATTACTTTCTCGGGGGGCCAGCTGATTTTAAGTGCTATCTCGCTGTGGAACGAGGATTTCGTGGCCAATGCCTGGCAGACTATCCTCATGTTCTGGGCCGTGATTTGGGTCTGCGCTATAATCAATATCTTTTTCTCCCGATGGCTGGATCTCATCAACAAGGTGTGCATATTTTGGACAGCGGCGAGCGTGATCATTATCTTGGTTACGCTCCTGACCATGGCAGACCACCGCCATGATGGTGCATATGTCTTTGGTCATTATGATGCGTCTCAGAGTGGATGGTAGGCGTTCTCCTATTCCTTTGCGTCCTTGGCAGCCATACTGACCTCACAGGCCTTCCGGATGGGCTTTCTTCGTCGGCCTTCTTCAACCGGCATATACCCTAACTGGCTACGGCATGGTGGCAGCTATGTGCGAAGAGGTGCAGAATCCACACCGCGAGGTCCCGAAGGCGATCGTCCTATCTGTCGTCGCAGCCGGCATCACCGGCGTGGTCTACCTAGTCCCTATCCTGTTTGTCCTCCCCGACGTGAAGATGCTGCTCAACGTCGCCAGCGGCCAGCCCATTGGCCTAGTATTCAAAACCGTCACCGGGTCTGCAGCGGGAGGATTCGGTCTTCTATTCCTCATCCTGGGCATCCTCATGTTCGCAGGAGTTGGCGCCCTGACCGCCGCCAGTCGCTGCACCTACGCGTTTGCCCGCGACGGAGCCATCCCCGGATTCCGCATTTGGCGCAAGGTCAACGACCGCCTCGACGTGCCGGTGTACGCCATCCTCCTCTCCACCATAATCAACTGTCTCCTCGGCCTGATCTACTTTGGATCCACGGCCGCCTTCAACTCTTTCACCGGCGTCGCCACCATCTGCCTCTCCACCTCATACGGGGTGCCCATCCTCATCAACGTGATCCGAGGTCGCCAGGCCGTGAAGGAATCCACCTTTTCGCTGGGTCGCTTTGGATATACCATCAACGTTGTCACCATCTGCTGGATTGTTCTGGCCGTGGTGCTCTTCTGTATGCCGGTGTCGCTACCGGTCGACCCGTCTAGCATGAATTATGCTAGCGTTGTATTCGCTGGCTTTGCGGCAATCAGCATCACTTGGTATGTCGTGTATGCTCGGAAACACTTCACAGGCCCGCCTCTCACGGGCAACGACGTGGCCGACGTGATCCCGGGGAAGGCGGTGGATGCCGAAAATGTATATCTAGACGACGAGGTGATTGGCGAAAAGAAGTGATTGTGCATGATCGGGTCCTCTTTTTCCCCCTTGTTTTTAATTACGAGCGATGAAATGAATCTGTACAGCTTTATTATTTCTTATTTTATTTTATTATTTTTTATTGGTATTTTTATGTTTTATACAAGCCTTTCACATGTATATACGAGGACGGGGCTCCAGAGCTTAAATGGAGACTTCATAACATACCTACAATTAAGCCCATCATCAAACCACCTCAACCTGTCTCCGAAACGATGCTACTACACAGGTCGAAGAAACCCCACGAAGGAACATAAACATAAGAAATTGATTGAGAGAGATAATGGCCTGATTGATAAGTATCCGCTGGGAAACCAAAACCCAACCTGAATCACAGGGTCGTCTCCCCGATTCCGTCATTGCCCCAGGCAAGCCCAACGACCTCCGAGAGCCGCGGTTACTTTTCCACCCACCACATTCAAGCAATCAAACGCAGCCAGCCAGCTAACTAACAACGGGGTTCTCCTCATCACTCCCCAATTTCGCCCTACAACAGCAACTCCAAAAAAAAAAAAAGGGGGTGGGCAAGATCACCATCTCACATTCCTCACTAATTGACGCGCATTTAATAAAAAAAAATCCCCCCTCCTCCCCTTCAATTCAGCAACCAACCTCGCTCAATTCCCTCTGGTTGTGGCTGGCCAGAAATCCGGGGAAAGCTTGTGAACTTCGGACACGCCCCCAAGTTTTTCTCTTTCCTCCCCTGTGTTTCCTTGTCTCCGGGGTTCCGGTTTGAAGCGTGCAGTGTATATTATATGGTTTATGGGCGCAGGGTTTGGTCACCTTCGTTTTTCAGAGATACTCGGGGGATATAATACGGGGTTATCGTTATCCATGACGGTGCTTATCTGTGCCTGATCTTGCTCTGATGAAGCACGCACTTACATAGCATAGCACCATGTCGGACTCTGTGGGTATGCTTTATTTTCTTTTTTCTTTTTTTGCCTTTTGGAATTGGTATTTTGCTCTAGAGGCAAATTGATATTGAGACTTTCCTACAGATCGAGTCTTCGTCCACGCCCTCAACACCGTTAAGCGCATTCCCCGAACCGGGACCGCCCGGCCGCCCGCCTCCGAGCGATTGAAGCTCTATGGCTTGTACAAACAAAGCATGGGTATGGATCTACGTCTATTCTGACTCGGGAGAGGGATATACTGACGGTTAGGGGCACAGAGGGTGACGTGGAGGGGGTCATGGATCGACCGGTCGGGAATACAGCGGATGTGTATGCGGAGTGTGAGAAGTGGTATGTTTCTTTTTCTTCTTTTTTTTATATTCCCTCTTAAGCCCCCCCCCCCCCCAATCAGAGGACCCGATAAAGGATGCAGACTGAAGAAGAGGCAGGGATGCATGGTTCGCGCAACGCGGATTGTCCCGCACCGAGGCGAAACGTCGATATATCTCAACCCTGATTGAGACTATGCACCGCTACGCTTCGCAGACGTCGGAGGCTAGAGAATTGGTTTCGGAACTCGAGTTCGTCTGGGACCAGGTGAAGATAAATACCTCGGTGTCGTCGGCGTCCAGTAGCCCTGTGCAGACAGCCGCGCCGCCGTTTACGCAGTCGCAGCCTAGCTATGCCAGTATCGGGGGCCGCTTGGCTCGTTCCGACTATGACCATTTGGTTGCCACGGCGCGGGGGGACTCGCGTTTACGGGTTCTGAGTCCGGTTAGTCAACCGGAGGAGGTGTTTCAGCGGCGGTCTCACGTGGACCGTGTACAGGATGAGGATGAGGAGGAAGAGGAGTATGCCGAGGCGCAGGATAATCTTGACGAAGGTGATGACGATCATGACAACGACGATGCCTCTTATAACAACCCCCCCGATGAAGGCAGTGAACATGATGCTGACGAAGCTGTACTACGCGGCCGTGGGCGGACTGGCCCCAAGAAACCCCCGGATGTCGATAGTCGACGCTGGCGGCGGAGAGTCGAGCAGGCCTTGACGAAGATGACCGCGGAGATTGCGGCGGTTCGGGAGCAGATGGAAGCCCGTGCGGTGGCTCATCGGCGGCGGAATAGTATCTGGGCGTGGCTGAAATGGCTCGTCTGGGTCACGCTCCGGCAGGTCATCTGGGACCTGGCCATCCTGGGGATGTTGTTGATCTGGATGCGGCTTCGCGGAGACCGACGGCTGGAGAGTAAGCTCAAGGTCGGATGGACAGAGGTGAAGACACGGTTGTCGAAGTTGAAAGGACTTCGACGGGTGTCAAAGGTACATAAATGCCCTTAGGTTGGCTTTCATTTGCTTCTCTTCGAGTACATATCTTTTTTCATATATCCTGATTAGATTCCCTTGTCTTTCGCTGTTATTTTCTTTTGTCATGTCATGTCAATGTCTGGAGGTTTTGGATTGGTGTTGGTTAGAGTCAAGGCTTCACTGTATTCTAGCATAGAAGTCGCGTTGCAATTGCCAAATAACTCAAGTCCTTCAAATACCGTATCGAAGATCGTAGTCATGACACTACTATACCGAGAAACCAGGGCACTCAATTCCTATGCTAATATGTACACATACAAACAGTTCCACAAACCAGACCAGACCAGACAGACATAAAATAAAACCTAATACTGAGGACCAGGGAACTGAGCATAAATCTGCTTGGGACGCAAATGAACCGGGGTCTGGTTCTCGGGGGCGCCAGGGATCGTCTTCTTGAGACCCTGTAATGAATCTATTAGTGAAAACCGTCTAGCATACCGACTGATGGGCAACACGGGAGACAAACCAGCTTGTCAAAGACACACTTGTTCAGCTCCATTTCGGGCTTCCGGCATTCCCACAGATTGTGGTTGTTGTTCTCAAGACACTCCCAGTGCGCGGTGAATTGTTTCAGGCAGTGGGTGTTGATATCTTTGATACTGCATGCAATTAGCCACCAATCCTTCGCTCAACACTAACCCCCCCCGGAGATCTGCAAACAGACTGCGCGGAGAGAGAGAGGGAGAGAAAAACATACACAGAAGCAGCGCATCTCGTCACCTTCCGGCCCTCCTTCAGGCATTCGAACTCCCCCCTTCCATTGGCGTCCTGCTTGCACTTCATGTAGTCATCATTGAAGGCCTTGCACCTGTCGCCGATGAAGTACGCCGCACTGGTCAAGGGTGCCGAGGTCGCGCCGACTTCCTGGACACTGGGGATGTCCGCCGGCATGGGCGTGGTGTCCACCAGGACCTGTTGGTTGAACCTATCATGGAAACCGCATTAGTGTCTCATTCGATTGGACACGGGAAAAACCGGTAGCGGTAGTCAATTGAAACCATTGCAAGAGATAGAAACATACTGAGGTTCTCGGGCCGCCATTTTTTCTGATCGTAAGCGTGAATTGGGGAATTGGGAGACCGTATAGAGAGGAGGGCCTGTGATGGACGAGTCCGGGTGATGCTGGAGTTTGGAGGTCGGTTTTTGCTCGTCTATCATTGGTCCATTGCAGCAAGTTATGTAATATTACTGCCTGAGGTGTCAGATCCTGCATCCGAGGCGGGTAGATGCCTTTTCTTTTGCCTCAGGCAGCAAAGACATGTTGCTTCTGCAGCTATCTCACGTGACACGGCGAAAAACAAACCAGCTCCCGAGAGGTGAACAGAGTGAGTTGAATGAAGTCGCCCAGTTTCAATTGCAGTAGTGCTGCACTCCGACTCTCTACGAAGTTGCTGCTTTGTTGCAGCATGTGGTGCTGAGATATTCGACCGACACTGAGTTTGCATTCGCGCTGGACGGTGACAATTTGCGATTCTCTTGTTAACTGATTTCCCATCTGCAAATAAGACGCTTTTGGTGCGGAGCTTTGTTTTTTTATTTTATTTTTTTTTATTTACTTTGAGTCGTGATATTGGACTCGCCATTTCTATTCGAACTGTTCGCCTGATACTTTTTTCCCAACTCGCACTCCGCTACGTACCGTAATGTCTCTCTTTGGAAACCAGCCTCAGACCCAGCAGTCCGGCGGACTGTTTGGGCCATCGACGACAGCGAATAAGCCCAGTCCCTTTGGCAGCGCTACCACTGGAGGAAGCCTTTTTGGCTCGCCTGCCACCGGAACGGGAACCCAGCAGACTGGCGGCGGTCTCTTTGGACAGACACAGACCCAGGGCGCGACAGCAGTTGCTCCTGCTGCTGGTGGTGGTCTTTTCGGCAACACTACTACACAGACTCAACCACAGACGGGTGGCCTTTTCGGGAATACTGCCACCCAGCAGAAGCCCGCCGGTAGTCTCTTTGGTGGTTTGGGCCAGTCGACACAGCAGCCGCAGCAGCAGCAACAGCCCGCAGGTGGATTGTTCGGGGGTGCGTTGGGTCAGCAGAAGCCCCAGGGCAGTCTGTTTGGAGGCACATTGGGACAGACGACACAACAGCAACAAGCGCCGCAACAGGGTGGTCTTTTTGGAGGATTGGGTCAGACACAGCAGCAACCGCAGCAGCAACAGAGCCTATTTGGTGGCACCTTGCTAGGTGGTCAACAGCAGCAGGCCCAGCAACAGCAGCAACAACAACAGCAGCAACAACAGCCTCAATTGGGCCAGTCTGTGCAACAGCCGGGGTCGAGCCTTTGGTCGCCTGGTCGCGCGGTCACAGGAGGTTAGTTGTATTTATTTGACTTCTTGCTGAAAATGCCTTGCGCTGACTCTCGTAGTACATCGCACTGTCCCGACACAGATTGCGATCGTCAAGGACAAGTGGGACACTGGCAGCCGCAGTTCTCCGTTTCGAACATACTTGTATAACCATGTCGGCGAAGAGGCGGCACCTTTCTACCAACCTGGTCCGGAGGACGACGAAACGAAATGGGAGGAAGCGTTGCGCAAGAGACCTGCACCTGGCTATGTGCCTGTTATTGTGAGAGGCTTCTTCGAGTTAGGCAAGAGAGCCCAGAGACAAAAGGACTTTCTTACAATGATGCAAACCCGCCTACACGAGATCAACAACTGCCTCACCGAATTGCTTTCCCGCCACGACCTTAAGATCTCCGTCAGGATAGCCGATTGCCGGCGGAAGCACCTTGTATTGAGTAAGCGGTGTCTGACGCTTGCGGCTAAAACCCAGGTCCTACGCAACCGGGGCTACGCGATGGACGACGCCGAGGAGGAGCTGAAGAAGAAGCTCGCTCTGTTAGAACGCTCAGTCTTTGACCCATCTTTGAACGGACGTGAAGAAGAGATCTGGGCCCGAATGCTGGCGATCCGGGAACACTCGAAACGCCTGCAGTTGGAGATGGAGAAGGCTGGCCCAAGTGCAGCTGCTCAGGTGGATGACGAATTGGATGAACAGACTATGAAGACTGCTAAGAAGGTAGGCACCAAACCTCCCATTACCATTCCTTCGCTCTTGACTAACAGCGGCCAGATATTGGATGACTATCATACCCAGATCAAACACCTGCAGAAGGAACTGGAATCCGTGAGGAAGGACTTCGATGAGGCAGAGAAGCTCCAAGGCCGGGTAGATCACTAAGCCTTGTACTCACTACGCTATGATTGATCTTGACACTCAGGGGGAATACGTGGCTTAGGTTGAATGTCTGGGAGCAAGGAGTTATAGGAGCTGGTAATCTGCAATTCATCCGATTCGGAACCCTTAGATAAGAAGAAGAAAACCCAAGAAACCGAGACACTTTGTCATTTCCCCATCCTCATTCTATATTTTCCGCAATGATTACCCGAATGTACAATAATAATACATCTGCCGTTGGCTAGGCAAGAGCCAACAGACAAAGTGACGCCGTCTAATGAACCCCCGTCATAAGTAGACCGTACGAATTAAGGACCGCTTAAAGGAACTTCTTGACGAAATCGATAGCGAAGGGAGCTGCACTCGTTAGCTTCACCTCTTTTTCCCCCTAAGCATCACGAAAAGCAGACAGGGAACAACGTACAGAGGTACAGAAGGATACCACCGGTAATCGCAGAGCGGATGGTTTGGCAAGCCTCCTCCTCACCAGCCTATAACCCAGAAATCAGCATTCACATTCGATGTTCCATCGTTACAAACCGAGAAAAGAAGCGTACTCTAATCTGCTCCTTCGAGAGCGTTTCCTGACCTAAAACGAACACAGCATTAGTCCACCGACTCTCAAACTTCCAAATAAAAAAAGCCCACCAGGAAATGAACATACCGGGAGCGAACATCTTGAATACAGAAAAAAAGGTGGGTTAAATACGGGGAAGGGAAACGATAAATCTGAAGACAATGACTCGTTGAAGAACTAGAAAGTCAAGGTCCGAAGTAGTTAAAGAAGGCTACGATTCTGCCAGCGCACGGACCACACGCGGAGGCGGAATTTCTGCGGTCAACTTAACCTTTAGTCCCGTCGTCAGTGTTACTGCGTTCTCGTCATTTAGAACGACTTTTGATTTCTTTTTTTTTTTTTTCCTTCTCTTCCTTTTCTTCTTCTTTTTACTTTCCGTCATTCTTGCTTCGTATCTACTTTATTTACGGAGTGAAAGTGAAAGTAAAAAAGAGAGAGAAAAAAAAATAAAGGCGAAGGCAACCAATCACTATCTCACGCTTGAAGATATCAGTCTATCTGTTTCCACCCACCCCCGTCGCAATAGCAACGGAGCGAGCGCCTTGCGCCATCAACCTACTTTAGTTTCTACAACACACACACATACACGCATTACGCACCCCACACAGACTAAGCCAATATGTCCGCCAGTCCTGAGATCAGACCGGTCGAGGAAGACCCCGTGCAAGCGCCTACTCCCGGCGCCGGCGATGAAGAACCCCAGGGCGTCGAGGAGGCGCCGGCTGCCGATGAGGATGTGGACGAGGATGTAGCAGAGGAGAAGGACAACGGGTCGGATGACGAGTCGATTCTGTCGGAGGTAGACGAGGCACAGTTCGAGGACTTTGATCCTGAGAACGTCGATGTCGAGGATCGGCCGCAGTTGGCGATTGATGAGGATAACCTGAAGCTGATTGGCCGGCATAAGCGCAAGAGGACTGAGGATGGGGAGCGGTCGACGCGGAAGAGGGAAGGGCGCAGGGAGAAGAAGAGTCGGCGGATGAGGGACTTGGAGGAGGCTGGCAGCGATGGTGAGAACAAGTCAAAGAAGAGGGAGAGGAAGAGGAGAGAACCTACCCCGGAGGATGATGAGACATTGGATCCTGCTACTCGTATGTTCTGTCCCGTTCCCTTATGTTGATGGGGGGTCTAACTGGAGTAGGTCGTCGCAGGGCTTTGGATCGTGCTATGGACGAGGCGCTGAAGAAGCCTACCAAGAGGCGTTTTCGCAAGGCCGATGGCATCGTACGTTTTACATGTCTTCTTTAGGTTTACGGTGTGTGTGTGGAATGGGTGCTAATTGATACTGCTAGGATCTGGAACAAATGGCCGACGCCGAAATTGAAGATATGCGCAAGCGCATGACCCACGCCGCTCAGATGGACGCTATCAGCCGTCGGGAGGGCAAGCCCGCTATGCATAAGCTGAAGATGCTGCCTGAAGTGGTATCTCTACTCAATCGCAACCAATATGTCAACAGTTTGGTTGACCCTGAAATTAACCTGCTTGAGGCGGTGAAGTTCTTCCTGGAGCCTTTGGATGACGGCTCGCTGCCGGCCTACAATATCCAGCGTGATTTGATGACCTCGCTAGCTAAGCTTCCGATCAACAAGGAGGCGCTTGTTGCCAGTGGAATCGGCAAGGTGATTGTGTTCTACACTCGGAGCAAACGCCCTGAAGCCGGCATCAAGCGTATGGCTGAGCGTCTGCTTGCCGAATGGACACGCCCCATTCTCCAGCGCAGCGACGACTACTCCAAGCGAGTTTACCAGGAGGCGGAATTCGATCCTCGGTATGTCTCCCAAAATCCCCCAAGTTTGGTTGGCCTGAATCAGAAACTAACTCCGGAATTGTTTAGAAAGGTCCAACGGACTACGCAGTCGGCCCAGGCCACCGCGGCGGAAGCGCGCGCTCGCGAGCTGCTTCCTCCTCGTCTGGCCAACCGTGCCCGCGCCGAGATCACACATACCAGCTATACTGTCGTGCCTCGTCCAACAATGGTGCAGGAGAGCAAGTTCGCGCGGCCGCTGGGTGCCAGTGGAGAGGATCGATTCCGAAAGATGCGCGCGCGACAGATTGCGGCGTCGAAGGGATCACGTCGATAGGAGATTGTTTCGATCGATTCCATTCAGATTGTTGGTACATGTTGAATGCATGGCGGCTCCCATATTCCCTTTGTTTCACTTTTTTTTTTTTTTTTTTTTTTTTTTTTTTTTTTTTTTTTTTTTTTTTTTTTTTTTTTTTTTTTTTTTTTTTTTTTTTTTTTTTTTTTTTTCACTATTTCCCCTCACTTCTACGTGCCTTGCCGATCACATTTTTTTCATATGTTTTTATCCGATTGTCAACGGTTAAGGTGCCGGCGTCATGGGATTAATAAATCGTCGTCAGAGTTAGTCTAGTCTTGAACAAACAATACGTTACATACCGGTGGCTAGTATTTTCCGGAAGACCATGCCGAAGGTGGCAGGAGTAACCTGCCAATCATGCCATCCGGAAAGTAGTCAAAATACCCGCGGCGGCTGACTCAGGCATCTGTTCTCGCGCGAGAAGTGTGGCGTCATACACTCGGAAAGAGTTTAGCTCGCTGCACGACCCGACTTCCGAGCTTTGCCCGGCAGACCCCGACCACCAAAATTGCTGTTCATCGGTACGTCACGGCCTTTGCTCAATCGCCGAATCTGCTCTTTTTCGTGCCCTTCCGTATTTAAAGCATCAACCAACGACGCCCAAGAGCTTCCTCCTCGATTTCCATTCTGTTTCCAAGATTCTCTTCCATTTCTTCCATTGAAGATCCCCAAGATACCCATACCTATAAATAATTATCCTTAATTTATCGCTTCCAGCCTACAAAAACAAACCACAATGAAGCTCCTCACCAAGGAAGAAGAAGACGCTCACTACAGGTAAGCACACATACACCATACACAGCATACACGACCCCCCAACCTACCTCCGCGGAGAAAGCAACACACCCCTTTCAACCCAACCCCCTCAAAACCAAACCCCGAGTAACAAAAACAAAACAAAAAAACATAACATTATCTAACATGGGGTTTTTTTCCTACAAAACAGGGCAGTCCTGAAAGGCGGCACAATCGGTACCGTACTCGGTTTAATCGGCGGATATGCAGGCGTCCTGGCCGCCTCGCGGCGGTACCACACGATCCGGACGCTGACGCTGCCGATGAAAGCGTTCCTGGTCACATCATCCGGTACATTCGTGGGCATTATCGCGGCCGACAACTCATCGCGGACGTTCGAAGCCGAGCGCAACGCCAGCCAGATGTGGTACCAGAACCGGGAGCAGCGGCTGCGCGAGGAGTCGCTGCAGGGCATGAGCTTCATGGATCGGTCGCTGGCGTGGGCGCGTAAGGAGAAGTACAAGATCGTTACGGCGACGTGGGTGGCTTCCATGATTGGAAGCTTCGTGCTGGTGGGCCGCAACCCTTACCTCAGTGGACAGCAGAAGATTGTCCAGGCTCGTGTGTATGCGCAGGGATTGACGCTTGCGGTGCTGGTGGCCAGTGCGGCGTTTGAGATCAGTGATCAGAAGAAGGGCAAGGGCATCCTGAAGAAGAAGCTGGAGGAGGGCGGAGACGCTCAGAAGGTGATTGAGGAGGAGCCTGCGCAGCATGAGGGCCAGGGCGATCTGTGGAAGGATATGGTTGCCGCTGAGGAGGACAGGTTGAAGAAGAAGCATCAGAGCGTTTGGGAGCACCCCGAGGCGCATCAGGAGGGCCAACAGCAGCAGCAGCAGCAGCCGGCTAAGGAGGGCAAGGCCGAGGAGAAGAAGCAGCAGTGATCTAATCTCACTCTTTTTTCTCTCCCTGGTCTCTCGCTGTCTTTTTCTTCTTCGTTGGCTTTCCTCTTTCCCGTCTTTGATTCAAGCGTTTTGAGGTTCATTGCTGTGCGGGTACTGAAAAAACTCTTTGTTTTGGGTTGTATAGATTCTTCCTTTTTTTCATGATTTCCTTTATCTTGTGTGGGCGGCGAATAGGGCGTTGATTGTTTCTCCTGCTGGGTGGCTCACATGGTTGTGCAGCGGCTGTCTGTACGCTGGTTGTACTGTATTCTATGAATCTCCTCTACAATTGATGCCTCGTCATGTCTGTTTTATCATGTGGGCTCCTGGGATGTCAAACAATATTCATGTTTTCAATTTGGTATGTGCATATCAAATGTACTGACATCATCCGTCAACAAACAACATATTTGTCTGTCGTTTCCATCCTTGCATAATTTGTGCTTCTGCGTAGAACACCTTCCCTTGCTTGACGCCTTGTTCCAGACGCGAGATCTTGCTAGTGCTAGACATTGGCCTTCTCGTTCTGAGCTTGTGGCCCACGGCCCAGGTAGGAGGATGCCTCGAGTCTGTTGAGCTCGTCTTCCTCCCTGTCGAGCTTGCGATGCGTGATCCAGAAGAGATTGCCGCCGATAAAGGAGAGGATAGCGACGAAACCATAGTTCCACTCAAGAAGCGGGTCAGTAGAGAGAGGAGTTAAGCCTTGTTGGATCGCAGACGAAATAGCATTCATGAAGAGGTAAATAGATTGCACTAGCAGTGAGATCTAAGATTTAGTAGGTGCAGTGAACTAAACAACTAGAAAAATAAAATAAATGAATGGCAGAAGATACTCTATATAGAACATACCTAGACTCTTCATATTTTTGGGAGCCTTAGTGAATGCATACTCGTACCCAGTGATTGAGGTGAAGATTTCAGAAAATGCAATCAAGATGTATGGCGCAGCTTGCACCCACACGTTGATGGGCGCAGGTGTCTTACAGCTTTTCTCACCTGGATACTTGCCGCATTTACCCGTTTTATAGATATGGTGCTGTATCACGGTGGCAGATAACATGGATAAGGTGGCGATGAGGTAGCCCGCATACATTCGCTTCAGAGGGGTGAATTGGATGCCCCGTCTCTGGATTCCAGGATAGATGAACTGGTCCATGATCGGGATGAAGATAATTAGAGCCAGCGGATCCAGGTTCATGATGATGTCGTTTGGCACGCCGTGAAGCTCCATGGTGGCTGCTTGGGAGGTGAGGTTGTTGGTCATCTGTCCGTAGGCCAGCCCTAAGATTTTGTTTAGACGGATAGGTATGTCTGGAAACCCTGACTGGAATACTTACAGTAGAGGGGATACCAGAGGAAGACGGCGCAGGCCTTGATGGCTCTGCGTACCTCATCTACCCACTTATCGTCAAACGTCATCCACACCGGCTTACTCTGGACTTTGCTGGGCTTCACATTTTCCCAGAAGTCATCCGATCGGCAGTTTTGGAGACTGGTTGTGAAGTATCAGCTAAGCCGGTTAGTGTGTAAGTGAAGAGCTTTTACTGACAACCTGATAGGATTCCAAGACCACCTGCCCTTCAGCGCGAATGCCCAGAGCCTGAACACTTTCGCAACTACCGACCCAGTGGGAGGCGTGACCTCATAGTTCTTGTGGCAAAGACAAAGCACGAGTGGGCAGATGGCAAACATGATGGTAGGAAGGACAAACGAGAGCCAAAATCCAACATATTTTTCTGCGTACACCATGCCGATCTGGCCTAGCAAGGAGCCCACATTGATCACGAAGTAGAAATACAAGAAAATCCGGGTGATAGTGTGAGCCGGGTCCACAATGACACGTTCCCCGGTTTTTGGGAGTGTCTTAATATAGTGCCGGGTTTCTTTGTGTTGTTCAGCGATTAGGGGGGCAATGTTCGATCTGTTAATTTGTTAATAAAGAAGTCAACAATCAGGAAAGATATGCTGTACTTGAAACCACCCACGCCAATTCCGAAGAGAATCAGGCCAACTATGAAGCAACCCAGTGCACCACTTGGATGCACAATCACTTGGGGAAGAGATGCGATGATCAACATAATATGCCCAATCATGGCAGAGGCAATGGCAACTTGGATGGTCTTTAGACGGCCCCAGAACTCGTCAGCCACCCAGGCACCAACAATAGGCGTCACATAACACCAGAAAGAATTGACTTCACGTGTCAGATCATCGTTTGCACATCTTGGGGGCATTGGACTTGAAGGGACTTACGAGTAGTCAGGCCCGTGGAGACTCTTTGACCCATGCCTAAAGCTCCTGACTGTCCTGCATGGCCGGCACCAGTGCTCGAGTGGGGTGGAAGAGGCTGTTGGATAAAGTTGACAACTGAAGAACGTTATTATCATGTCTCATGGTATTGAAAGGATCGCATACAAACGGCAGTGGTCCCATAGTAGGAGAATCGTTCGCACAACTCAACAAAGGCGATTGTATATGCAGTCCATCGAACGCTCCCAGCGACGCGACGAAGAGATCCCAGCTCCTGTTCAGTGGGTGCTGCGCAGTCGTCCTCCTGTGGAGAGGGAGTCGCTGAAACAGCTATAGTCTCTGGCTCAGGGAGAGAAGCTTCGAGTGACTTATTTGCCCCGGGATCAGGCCTTCCTGAGCTATTGAGATCTCTCATAGTTGCGACAAGGGCAAATACAGGGAATTAACACTGAGCAGAAGATGAGAGCGCTTCAGGAGGGGTACATAAAATTGGGATGATAAAGATCTTACCAAGCGAGGGGCCCAGGAACGACTATAAATCTAAGGAAAGAAGTGTCTCGAGAATTCGGAAAAAGAAAGCTCTGGACTAACTAAGAGACAAGGGAGACAAGGGAAACAAAAGAAGGGGATTGAAGAGAGGAGATAGAGGTATGGGTTGAGCGCCTAGGGAAGATGGTAACGAATCTTGTACCGGCGTGGGTTTAACTTTTATAGATACATTACATTCACTCTCAGTGGATTAGCATCTTACATTTGACTGGAGATACATTTGTATTGAGACTTAGTAGTTCCAGGATTCGACTCTCCGCTATAATATCCTACGAAATTAGTAGCTTCGGGCAGGATTTCAATGCCTGTTACTTCTTAGTGTGTGATACCCGAAGTTAGTATATAGTCTAGCCTTCCATCCAATATGATGCTGTGTGGTCATTGAGAACATTGATGTCAGGACTACCCGTAACCTGATAGTGGGCAACGCAAGCTCTCCATCTCTTGGTCAATGAGGGCCCCGACAAAGGTACTCGCTGATATGGTTCAATGGGCTATGCTTAATCCAAAGTTTCTTCATATTTCTAAGCATGTGTGCCAAGTACTCATACAAGTCAGCAAGTGCCTTCGCATGAGAGCCAACTTTGAGAATGTCCATACCTCTAGAGTAAAAGAAAAGAAAAAAAAAGAAAAATAAATAAAAGAAAAAGACCAGACGTGTATTGGAAAGGTTGATATTTAGTCATACTGTGTTGGCCATTACATTCACCCCACAAGTTCTAGTCTCGACATAAGAAGGTTGCAACAAAGCGGATTTGGCCTACGGACGGCATTTTAAGTCGGAGTATGGACCCTTAAGGTAACACAAGGAGAAAGGCGGCCAATCATAGGATGGGACATTGATTTGAGATCAGAAATAAAGGGAACGAGCCTTCTATAAGACAGGCCTCTAAGGGCTGGCCACCTGCTTTCACCGGCCAAATATATTATTATGAGCCGTCAATGAAAAGTTAATTTGATATATATTAAAGAGTTCAAGGACATCCCAGGAGCCCAAAAAGAGAGCTTCCATTACAGCAGAGGAATGTGATACACTGTACCTGAGTTTGTCACACCGAGTGATAGAATAAGCTTGGTATTCATTAGGCTTGGAAAACTCTTGTTGACACGATCTGCGGAGCGAATACCAATATCACAGCCGTCTGATTGTTGAGGAACTCTGACGAAACCAAATCCCGATATTGGAAATCACTGAGATTGACTTGAATGATATAGATGGACAATTACTTCGGGGGACCAGGCACAAGAAAACACTCGATTGAGCTATTAAGAACAAAACCTAAGTTTCAAGTGCCGTGGTTGGCCAGTCATCCTTTTGTCGATAAATATCAATAAACGGAAAAAAGCCTTTAAAGAGGCCAACCAATGCGAATGGAC
Organism: Aspergillus bertholletiae; assembly: GCA_009193595.1. NCBI lineage: Eukaryota > Fungi > Ascomycota > Eurotiomycetes > Eurotiales > Aspergillaceae > Aspergillus > Aspergillus bertholletiae. Next base: position 99,486 of record ML736202.1, read on the forward strand.
GTAGTAATCCAGAAGTAGCTAGTGCACTAGTTATATTGTCCGATTGGGTGGTTAATCATTAGGGCAAGACTTAGTACTGCTACTTGCTAGTTACTGTAGTACTAATCCACTACGGGCAGGAACTTAAATAAGCACTTGATGCTACCTGGATGACATACTGACATATCAGCCGTAACTAGCTATGGCTCGGAAAAGGAACCGCAACGGTAGATTGAGCGAAGAAAACGTGTCTGGTAACTTTCTCGCCACCAGTAATGCGGTTATCTTGAGTGTACCTGACGAATGCTTTCCCTTATGCTTCTTTGTTCCCTCCCTCTTTGTCAATGTGATGCTTAATGCCGGGCTTAAGGGCAACCCACTTTCTGCAAGCACCTGTTTAGAATTGGTGATGTGCAATATTGAGATGGCTAAGCAAATTCTAAATTGGATATTGAGTATGAGCATACGCTTCTATAGTCTACTAGCAATCTTCCCTGATATACAGCGCCTTAGCGTGTATTTGCGTCAATGGTGTTTGGACCCTATTGGCAGCAGAGGTTTGCCGCTATTTAAGTTAGTCTGGATGCGCTCCAAGCTACCCTCAGCCCTGATAAGGGCGACGGCACCGTGCATTCACGACGCTGAAACTTCCGAGTGTCCTATATGCTGATAGTTAGCGTGAACAAGCCTAGCACTATGGCCCATATGAAGTTAAAAACAAAATAAAAGCCTGGAGCAGCATGCTGGTCATATCAGTCATCATTCATTTAGTGAGCTAACTAGTTACATTCATCTCACGCAGTAACTCTCATTCGTGGTAGGCAAATGATAAGAAAGTTACAGACGGAACTAACAAACGTACTTATAGAGTAGTAGATATGAGAAATCATCAGTAAACTCGGATCATCACGGTCAATGAGCTCCGCCAGGGAGGGCAGAAGGCGCTGAGCAAATAGTAGGCAGTATAGCCGCCTTACTATTCGCACGGTTTCTCAGACCTTTCAAGGCAGTAGCACCCATATGTTCAAGAGGAAGTTCCATAGGGGTTATTTTTTTGTCTCCAATTCCCACTATCATAGAGTCATTAATCAAACGTTCGCGGAGAAAACCGTGTCGGATATAATAACTGCAACAGCTGCAATCTAGAAACACAGTCAGCCGATTCACCAACGCTGATTGTGCGCAAAATACATACCAGCGCTTGATCGACATGCGCCATAATAATGATATCCAGGACTGGTCGATAGCCATGCTTAGAACTAGGAAAGCGCTTCATTAAGGCCAACTTTTCGTTGTGCTGTATACTCTCGCGCACTTCTGCTACCTTCCTATCGCCATCCACAATATCATATAGTGCTAGCACATTGCCGCGGCTCTGGACCTCTAAGGAGAGTTCTTTATCTTCCTTACGCTTGGATTCGAAGGCTGCTGCGTTCTCGAATGTGATATTGAAATTTCCCCAACTAGACATACCAGACGACGACCGTCGCGGGCTAATGGTGGCTATCTTTGCACTACTACTCCCGGGCAACGAGATCGACCAGGTGTTTCTAAAGGACTTGCGGTAGATCTCGAACAACGGGAGCCCCGAAGCATCTCTAAACTCCCGACAAGGCCGATCGTTGAATTTCCGACCGGAGGCTGTGAACAGGACTATGCCGTCATCGTCTTGGATGCTATAGCCGATCGCAGATTTTGGGACACCATGGGGCCGAAAGGTGAGGAGCGATTTAGCCTCCGAGATATATTCTCTGCGAAGAGCGATCGGGCGATCGGGAGCTTTCAGCACTCTGCGAATCCGGGGAGAGCAGCCGTTGGCTAACGGGGCTTGCAGGGGTGGTAGTAGGTATGTGGTAGACATTGTATTGCTGGGGGTGGGAGGGGAGTAGGTCTGTCCTGTCCACGGCAATTATTGAGGTGCTGTGATTGCGGGGAAGCCAGCTTTGTTTATAATCAAGCGGAGAGTTAACAAGACGTGATAAGCCCATAAATCACTCGCACACAAGCCCGGCGACTCCCGATGACTTCATAGGTGGTGTAGTAATAACCCCATCAGGCTTGGAAGAGGTCCACCAATCAGAACATCCACTACTTTCCAGGAACCAAGAATACTCTTGCCCACTTGGGGTGACAAGTGGTCTGGAATGCGATACATGACTTGCCAAGACGCTTAGGTTGTGATATGGCCTCCTCCTAAGCATGACAGATTTCGGAGGAACGCCTCAATTCGACATAGTAGGCCAGACCTCAGGCGACAGGATAAGCAACTATACCCAATGCTCCAATCAGGCCACTTTGACCTGTCACTAACTATCTAATAAGACTTACTTTTAAAAAGCTGAGCAATTCCACCCGATGCTCATGTGCGGAGTATGGACGTATTAATAGGTATTATCATAAATGGGAAACTGGTGCAGACCACAGCCACAAAACCCCGTGACCGATCCATGATTTTGCCATGACCCACTTGGGACTAGTCCAACGCAATCGCCAACCCAAACCTGGGCACGAACTGGAACGCCCTGAACGTGGGTGGCACGCCCTTTCCTAATTGTTGTCGATCTCTGGCCCTTTTCAGATGAAAATTTTTCGATGAATGCTTCTGCGCACCCCCCCCCCCCCCTCAAAGCACACCAATTAATTAGTATCGTGGCAAGCATCGATTGAGATGATATGATACAATACAGGACCAGAAGGGGAAGTGGAGAGGCTGAGGGAAGCCAAGACGCTTGCAACAATGCTAATGCGAAACCAGCTGGAATGTCTCAAAAAGTTAACCCATCGTTTGAACGGTTTTGACTTGTTCCCCTCGACGGAGATCTGAGTGGGGGCGCAACTGCTCCTCTGCCTTTAAGCATTTTAATCTATTTTCCCCTTGGCTTTCCCATGTCAACCACTCATTTGGTGTCATACTAACCATTGGCCTCCTGAGGTACTTCATTAAGGTACTACCGTAGTACCTTGAGGTATCCATCCCTGCGTAGTTAGCTCTTACGTTGAGTACTAACTGAGTATCAACATCCGGGCAGTTCTGCAACCGACCTCCACCGCATGACACTTCACCCCTGAAGTCTGTCGGCATGAAAATATGGTGGCCGCGTTTGTCTCGCCCCGGGCGGGTACTTCTATATCCTCTCGCACTAATATTGCTGCTGTGGATAGTTCTACCCTACGACCATCCTATCCGACTATCGGCTCGTTTTAATGTTCAAGCCCTTGGTACCGCCTTCACCTCTTACCTAGGAGGCCGCTGGTGGTTCTCGGAACGGTCTACTTTTCCGGTGGTGCTATCGGACGATGTCGCCGTGCTGATGAAGTCTGGATTTGGGACAAAAGATCGCATCGCCGCTTGGTTAGAAGCCCATGAGCAGGATAAGTTCAATAATCTCCTTCTTGTGGGTGATTTCGCCACACCGGCAGGACAACTTTTTAGCTACAATGGCCGGCGCCTACCGGTTTTTGACCTTGTGGCTTGGATGCTGGAGAAAGGATACTTCTCTACAGACCTGACACATCCACGACTGATGAAGCATTCCAACTTGAGCGCTGCTATCTCTACCGGGGATGTGGAAATCGCAAAGGAGCTATCGCAGTCGTTCGGGTGGGAGCTGGATGCTCTAAAGGTACCTAACCCCGATCGTCAGGAAAGCTTTCGTTCTGTGTTAATGTGGCTTGCATCGACATGATACCTCATATTTGATTTGGGAAACTGACATGTAATAGTTTATTTCTGGTCTTGAATTATGCTACGATCGGATGCCAGATAAAAAGTGGTACATCATGGCAGACGACGATACGTATCTCATGCAACCCGCCCTCAAGCTGCTGCTGGAACATCTTGATCCTGACGTACCATTTTATATTGGCAACGCAGTAGGCGACTACAAAGGCCGTTTTGCACATGGAGGATCCTCCGTGATTCTGTCCCAAGCCACAATGAGGTTACTTTTCTCGCACCACGAGGTGGTTACCTCAGCCCATCTGGAGTCTCTCGAGGAAACGTGGGGCGATAAACTGCTAGCAACAACTCTACTCAAATTAGGTATCTATCTCGACGAACGATTCGTTATCTTTTTCAATGGGGGCCCGCCTCGAGCCATAAGGGTTACAGAGGATCGCTTATGCGCGCCGATCGCCTCTTTCCACAAGCTGACCCCATCAGAAATGATAAGCGTCGGTCGGAGGTTCCAGCATACAGGTGATGTTCTTCTTTGGATCGACTTGTGGGATATCTACGGTGCCCCTTCTCTCGACTCGCCGATACTCGAGTCAGGCCGAAAGAACTGGGACCACGTTGGAGGCTTGGATGAATCAACCCTAACCGTCAATGACATTCCAACAGCACAAAAATGTATCCAAATTTGCCATAACTACTCAAAGTCTTGCCTGGCTTGGACCTGGGAGTCAGAGAAGCAACTCTGTCATATCAGTAACTGGATGGTACCAGGAGAACAGACTGAAGGCAAAACCTCGGGAATCAATGTGCCACGCGCGAAAAGCCTTGTTGGCATGTGTCGATCGTGATAGACTCGGCTGTCCCGTCATAAACTCTTAAATCGCCCATAACCGGAACGCAAGATTTTCTTAATAGCAGATGCTGGGATGGTCACTGTTAGGTCACAAGAGGCACCACAGCAATCGACGAGACATTATAGCTGATTGTACTAACTGCCCGAGATGGTTTTAGTGAGCGGATGCCAAGTCGGTACAATCGGCATAAGTGAACCTCACCTACGGCGGTTGTCTTGCTGTATGAGGCGTAGCATCCCTGTTTACCTATCCATACGCTCTATCAACAACCCTCCATACTACTTGGCAACAAGGGTGGATAGAGAAGTGATTCCGCCCTCGGCTGAGCTTACCTTTTGCACGCGGTCGACTCGCTTCATTCCTTTTTCTGACATTCCTACGGATGCCACATTCTTGGTGCATATTATGGTCATTCATCGCTGTATATACTTCAAGTACTAGATTTGCTTTTAGAGCCTGAGTTCAGACTGCTTAGACTATTGAACATCGATAGAGCTTCAGCATAACTTAAACCAATATATCAAAAAACGTTTACACCAGCTCTCCGGTTATCTTTTACATTGTCATCGCTAAGACTTCTTACTCAAACAACCCCCCACATAGGAGATTTGATATTACATTGTGAAAGTTAAGCGATGATCTTGGAGATACATCATACTGTCGTAACCAACCGAGCCGGGCCCTTGGCACATGCACTAGACTGTCGATCACCCCCAACAGATCCTGATGGGATCGAGATCAACTTGTCTAAGCACTGAACTAGGAGTCGCATTATTAGCTTCATCGCCTAGTCCGTAAAAGGAGAATCCGCCTGAAGGGCTCAGTTTAGGTTTCCCGACAAATGACGAGAGGAGTCTCTCCCTATCCATTACATCCTAGGCCTTGCCAAACCCTAAATAATTGGGCATGCTAAAAAAAAAAAAAATTTCAAACAAAAAAGGCATCTAGTTAATACGAACAGTGGTGATTCGAACAATTATGGCCTAGAGAATTTGAGACTGGAGGACCACTACCAGAGTAGTCTACAGAGTTTTGCGTGGGAACGGAATAAGATGTCGACTGCCATCCCCTTAAGAAATACCCACTCATGATGTCAAGTCGAGAATCGATCTTATGCCTTTCGGGTAATCCATGCTCTCCACCTCCGAGACGATCATATCCTAACACGCCACGGCCTTCCCCCTTAAAGGGCCCACTAGACCCGCGTTGTAGTATACCTCAGGTACGCTGCTTTTTCCACGTGCAACCAGTATTTGCGGACTGGAGAGAGAGTAAATACTATCTAAATTAGTCAATATAGTGCTAGATCGTTAGGAATTTTTTACTGGAACATAGTATAATTGACTGACTTTTGTTGTCACTGGGTGTGTTATCGGAGAGAGATGACTGCCGACTGCAATTGTTTGGGATACCCTCTAAGTACTTGACAATAGGGGAGTTGTTTCTATGTTCAGTAACTGGCCTGAGGGTTTTCCCTTTCATTGTCTTTTGGATTCATAGCGTCGATAAGTATCAATGTCTGCCTTACTGTAGCTATGATAGTACGGAGTAATGATCAATTGCGGTGTACCCTTAACACATCACATATTTTTTCAACCTCGACGCAAATAGACTCGGAGCCTCTTCCGTATCTTCATATTTTAAACTCAGACAGGTGACCCACTTAGATTGCGCGACCCGGCTCTTAAGCCTCAGATTTAAGCTATACAGAAATCTCGGTAGATGTATTCCGTACTCGGGATCTGTACATCCGGCATCCGAATAGTCCTTCCCTTCGGATCCAGCATCAGAATAAACCCGGAGCATACCACCTGGCATCATGTTTCATCCGCTTGGTATGTCCATGGATTTGGTATCTGCTTACCAACAGAAACGGATATTCGACTGACAAATGCATCGCTGGATCTTGATGTCGAGACAGAGACTATAAAAAGGGGCCATCCACCTCGTCGTTATGGGGGCAATAACATTATCCAATTTCAGTTGATCGGAATATCCAAGCTCAATACCTATACTATTTAGTATTAGCAATTTGTTCGATACAATGTCTCAACGCGTGCTTCTCCTCGGTGCCACCGGCCAGACAGGCAGCTCTATCCTGAATGGACTCCTCGAGTACGGCGGATATGTATGTTAATGATATCGGTCAAGTTGGTCCATATTCTATTGCTACAACTAACAATGTTTTGCTTCTCAGGAAGTGGCTGCCTTGGTTCGTCCTTCATCGGCCGAAACCCCGAAAGTGAAGGCCGTGGCCGAACGGAATGTGAAGATCATCGCTGCCGATATCACCGGCCCAGTGGATGAGCTAGCCAACATCCTCCGTGGCTTTGACGTTGTTATCAGCGCCATCGATGCCTTGAGTATGCATGTTCAAGAGAACCTAGTCACCGCCGCAAAGAAGGCCGACGTGAAGCGGTTTGTCCCGTGTGCATTCATCACCGTCTGTCCACCGGGAGGCGTGTTTCGTTTGAGAGACGAGGTATTTCTATCAATTTAATACATGCTGGGCCTCTAAGTTATCCATCCGCAATGAAAGATGAACCTTCTTGCGTCCCCTCCATGGCCTGGAATACGGAGAAAGTCACTAACAGATATGCCACAGAAAGAAGCGATATACCAACATATCCGCAAGCTTTACCTCCCATACACCATTATCGATGTTGGGTTCTGGCATCAGATCTCCTTCCCAACGGTCCCATCCGGTCGTGTGGACTACGCCTCCATGTATGCGCCTAACACGACCATACACGCGGGCGGCGACACACCAAACCTCCTCACGGATCTCCGTGACATTGGCCCCTTTGTCGCGCGCATCATTGCCGACCCCCGCACTCTCAATCGATCAGTCTACACATACTCTGATGTGCTGACTGAGAATGAGGTCTTCAACATGATGGAGGAGCTGAGCGGCGAAAAGATAGACCGCGACTACATGTCCGCAGAGGCAATCGAGGCTGCCATCGCGAACTTTAAGGAGACTCTTGAGAAGGAACCTGAAAACGTGCCCGCCCGTCTTGCGCTGGCCATGTTTCAGTATTTCCTTAGCAAAGCTATCCGGGGTGATAACCAGCCCAAGTCTGCGAAATACTTGGGTTACTTGGATGCTAGAGAGTTGTATCCAGATTTTGAGCCCAGGAGCTTCAAGAGCTTCCTGAAGGAAGTCCTCGATGGCAAAGGGGAGAAGGTGTACAAGGATAATGAGGGCATTGAGCATTTGAAGAAATGGTTTTCCGATCTGGGATTCCCTCTTTAGGCTCGATATAACTTGCCATCTTGTGGTATTGATTCGAAGGAGGTAGAAGGGATGTATACAATATGCGCTGGTTAAATCCTTGGTTCACAGGAGGCAGAAAGGAAAACTCAAGCTCGAGTCAGCCGAGCTGACCTCACTATATGTCAAGTCTACTATCTATCAGAACTGATGTATCTTCGCCAAGTTAGTGAATGGATCTATAAAACCCAACCATACAGCCACTCTTCCATCTTGAACGCGAGTTTCCCTCCCCACCATTCTATGTCCAACCCATGTAGCAACCAGTGACAGGAATAGCAGTCAGCGCATGCTCCCCGCAAAGGACCTGATTCGTAGATAGAGCCATAGAGATGTACTACTAGACGAGTATTACTATCGTGGTTGGGGTTATAAAAGGAGTATGCGTTTTTTGTCTCATCCCCAAATTAATATAATCCCCACTTCTCGCCCACAACGGACAACATGAACCTTCCCTCCTCATCCATCCGACTGATTATGCCAAAAAAGAGAAAGAAATCTGGCGGAGAGTCGAGTCAGCCCCCACTCCTCCACTAAAGAGAGAGGGAGAGAGAAGCGAATATTACCCACCAACCCAGTTACTGTAACAAAGAAGCAGAGCTTTTTACCCTCCCCGAGAGCAAGTGCAGCTGGAGTCAATTCACTGCTCCTCAGAATCTGGGGTTCGAATCTTCGCATGTGTGTCGAGTGTCTAATTTGAGGGGTTCGGTTGGTGGGAGCTTCAGCGCATGCACCCAGCCCACTCTATTGGCATGGAAACTGCTGCTGTTGCTGCTGTTGCTGCTGCACGATCAACGCGCCATCATAATGGCAAGAACTTTCGATCCAGAGATGGAGGTGAGAATCTCTCCTGCAAGGCTGCAACCTCCACCTGGTTAGAAGAAGCCCGCTCCACTGTATCACTCCCCCCACTTTATTTGCTTGGCTTGTCCTTCGGTGAGATCGTATGAATCCCTGATTTCCCTGTCGTCGTTGGTGACTGATCTATTTCTATAGTTGGTTGTAACCGAAAAGAGCCTTTCATCCGTTTGTTACCCGGGCCTATTGCGAGATGTTCGCCACCAGGGTGAAAGTGAGATATCAGGACGTGAAAGATCTGATACCAGTTACTTCTTGTTTGAATATGTTAATGACACGAGGGGGGGGATATGTTTGACTGTCTGGGCCACTAATAAAGATAACAGGGAGTCATGAACAAACTTACTTCGAGATTTCAGATGAATATATCTGACTTTAGCGAGGAACTCTGTTGCCAAAATCGAGCTTAAATCGAATCTTTTGCCGGATAACGATATAGTCATCCATCTCACCAACCGCTTTCGAACACCTGTGATCCAACCCTGGCTTCAAAATTGACGGTAAAAAAAGAAGGACTAGCGTGCTGGGAGCGAAAGTATAGATATTGTGCCAACCCCAGCCGAAGTCGTGGGGCTCAGCAACGTCGGTCAGGAGCACAGAAGAGAAGGCATCCGGCTTGAGCAGGAATTTGAAAGACATTATCTGCTCAGCAAGACAGGCTATGGGCTAGCGCCTTCACTAGGGCCCTCTCCGTTTCCTGGCTTCCTTTGGGAGAAACCTTGCGTAGCTGCGTTCTCCCTCACGCTGTTTCGCTCTGTCCTCTTTTCTATATGGATTTGTCGTTCTGTTTTGCTTGGCAGATTCGCCGGCTGTGACTATTGCCAACAAATTTGGGTCAAGCGCTGCCCTTTTCTCTCTGCTCTTCTCGCCGACGTTGTTGAGTGTCATTGCCTCGGTACGGGTTAGCACAATATGTACATCTGGTATTGGATCCCCATTTTGAAGATTACCCGTCATTTTTCGATGATGTCCAAGCTATATCTATCGTCAGCCAATCGACTTCCAGTTTTTGGGGTCCGAAGCATTATTTACCCAGCTATATATAGTGAAGTCGGGCGTGTCATGAGGAATTACGGTATGGAGGTAATGAGTCGTCAGTTTCTTGCAGAATATTCCAAGTCTAGAGGTACAATCTGGATTGATGAGACAAAAATCCCGTTCGTGGACCGGTATCTCCCCGAATGTGACCAGTCCCATTTGCCTTATAGTTTTCCCCCCTGCCACCATCACTCATTCGATATCGTATAAGTTTCGCAACTGCAGGGGATACGCACTGGTAGCCCCTACCTACTTCCTTAGTAGTGGCGCTGCATGCATTGGGGATCATTGCCAAACCAGCCATTGAGCCGGGAAATATACAACCCCCCCCCTTCTATTTCCTAGTAGTGTTAGTACGAACAAATAGCAGTTTCTCTTTGTTTCAATTGACTTTAACCAGTTATAACTTTTACCCTGCCGTCGTTATGTACTTCTTGCTTGGAAAAGTTCTAAAAGTGTTGAATTCGAAAGTACCAGGATCACTACCGCAATCTTCCCATCTTCTACCAGCCAAATAGAACATTGAAATTACTTGACTTGTCCGCCATCCAAAACTAGATATATATCAAGTTTTGGAAGTGTACTGCTTCGAAGTGGTAAATAACTACTAATATAGTGACAGCTCCCGGGACTGTCGAAGCCGAGACTCAAAAATGCCGATACTATATTCCTATTTACGGTTTTTGCGTCTGACTGAGTCAATATATCTTCTATGTTGTAGATGAAGTTTGAGCTATATAAATAAATGTTATATAATTTCCGAGAACTTAATGGCGTTCGAAGTGAGGTGGTCAGGTTTGTCCCGGTGTATGTGTCTTATTTACCTATACTATCTGAGATATTAAAGAGTTTCGGTAATTGATTTCCACGTTTTAGAAGATTCTTAAGAAGTTTGTGTGGATTTAGTAGCATTTGAATTTATTTATTTACTAAATCGGTAACAGATCTACTCGGTATCCATAGAAGCCTTCGATATCAAGAGCAAACAAAATCCCTAGGACTAGCCCCCATGTCATTCCTGAATCTGATCTTCTTCAAAATCTTTTGTCCCGAATAGTATCATAGAAGGCATAGCTGCAGCTGTATTCGCTCTTTTCCTGAAACTTTCCCTGCCAAATATGGCAAGATGCTCTGCCTTAAGTCAGACAACTCTTATAGTTCTACAAAAAAGGCTGTTGGAAACGTCAACGCTTGATAGAAGACGACGAGGGCTATAGCTATTATAATGGCCAGCGTAATGCGCTTTCCGATTTCCACCACGATTTGGGAGATCCTATACAAATTGAAGTGCCACTCCTCTTTGTCAAGTTGGAAAGCCCGTGAGGCTGCCTTAGCCTGGATGCATGGACAAGGTCTTCGGTTACGACTCTGAGAAGAGGGCAAAACCCCCTATTGTTATACACCCATTTATCCCAACACTTGAGACACTATAAGTTTCAATTGATAGCTGGATGGGTTTCTGGAGAGAGCCTGGCGAAATAATCTTTCCATATTGTAACTTTGTCCATCCAGCCTTTACATTCCTCGCCCTAAATACCGTGGTAGAGAAGCAGTGTAGTTTTATATATAACTGAATGACAGGTTAGGGAAACAAAAGGGTTGAGGTTTGGGCTGCTTTTGCCGTGAGAAATGACTCTTTCGTTTGATATTTCTATGCAGACTAGAATCGACACATGACTTGCATTACGGCGAAAACATCACAGTCCAATTGAGAAACGATGAACGTCAAGTCCTACAGATAACCTCTCCCAGCAGTATACCAAAAACCAAGCTCAAGTAATTTCAGCCAGGGCAGATAGATAGGCACCCGCAGCCCGTTCATCTCCTTCGCTCCATTACATACGATCTTCGATCCCATGCAGGTCTTCCAATCCACGCACTCCAGCTACCTTTAGCCCACGCTTGCCCTTCTCATAGACACTATAGGCTCTCCAGAGCTTTCTCATCGTGTCAACCCCGACGTGGTGCCCCTGCGTAGAGGTCTTAGTATAGGCTGAGAAATTGGCCCCAGTACCGTCTTCAGATACAGCATAACAGACATCGTCGAACTCGGTCCCGTCCGAACTATGGGCAGCGAGGCGCATATCGTAAATAATGATAAAGTATCCCATGTTCACATCAAACCCGAATTGGATTTTGATCTCGCCCTGATATTCGGTCCAGGTGACCATTCTGCTTGATATTAGCTGTGTCTGTACAGACTTGGTGTAATGCCTACTTGGACTGTGGGATGCTCGTCGACAGTGATGTAATTTATTGCAGAAGTTGGGATTAAACTCGTCATCACACCGTTGTTGTCGCCATCGGCAACTGCAATGCGTTCTTCATTAAGGGTGACAAAGAATCGCTGGATCCATTATAGGCCACGCGGCCTCTTTCGATATGCTTTGTACATATTGATCGGTATATTGTCCATAAGACAACTACCTAAGATATATGCCTGATCGTCAGTCGAAACCCGCCTCGAGCCAAGTGGCCATGGAGTTAAGAGCCATACGTTGTTGAGTAATTCGGAATACTTACGCTAGCTATATGCCAACGTCGGCAGTTACTACTATTTCTGCTGTTAATTCCCTTTGCTTCGGTGGAACCCATGATGGCACTCTGCGAAGTCATTATAGGCATGTTACGTGTGGCACCATCACCACTGCTTTGTTCTGTGGGTTCTGATGGTATTATCTTTTGTTTCGGAACCTCACGTTCTTTCATAATGTCAGGCAACCGAATATGAAGACATGAAGCTATCGAATGCTCGACTGTTCTCAAATCTCATCTGGGCTGCAGTTAAAAGGCAGCCGCTTTCAGGTCAAGTCCTTCAGCCTTCTCCATGCCTATTCAAAAACCTCATAACATTTGTATTGCTCTATCCGCCCTAATATATCAATTAGTATACGAATCATTATGAATCCTCCTACTCATTCTCTCGCCGTCATCATCTACAGCCGCGGCGACAATTCTCCTTCCGGCATGGGCTTCACCATGTACGACTCTGAACATCAAATTTACCATATTTGGAAAGCCAATAGCGTGGGTTTCTTCTGGAAAGAGCCAATTAGATCATTAGAGAAAGAACCTGAGCTATACGGCCGATGCGAAATCACTAAATTCGCAGGCAACCAACAACGCGATCTTATCTCTCGGCTCTTATTACAATTCGAGTCTAATCGTGACAACGTCCCAGAATCCAAGGGGGAAATATTTGCCAAAAATGGATAGCGGGTGCCATGCTAATATTAGAAAAACATGAAGTGGTGTTACCGGACGAAAGAGAATTCTGGAAAGATATGATCAGTCTAAGTATCGAGGACATGCAAAAACGGTGCGAAGAGACTGACAGAAAATGGATTCAGACCCGGCGCAGGTGATCGCGAACTAGGGCGACCTGGACCATGTGGGTAGGTCGATGCCGAACCTTACGTTGGAGGAACGGAGGTTGCTGCTTGGGAGGAATATTTCTGACAGTGATTCTAGCAGGACTTTTGAGTTATTGTGAGAATTTTCCAGGATTCTGGTTTTTGATATCTACAATGTGTCGCGAACATGCCAGAGAGCAGCCCCTTCCACAAAGTGAGGTTATGCGAGGTTAGAGGTAGCTATGTGAAGTACTGATCAAATTTGACACTTTTTTTTTTCAATTCAAGGTGTGTCTGTTCTGAAGAGGTTGCTGTATTGTTGCAGAGCTGAACCATAGATACAACTATCTTCCTGTACCAACGTTGAGCCTTACCCGAGACTCATGCACGGAGTGCTGAAAAAGACTCTTACGCAGTAATGACTTTTCAGCGTAGATTTTCTAGGCATCAATCGTCAGTATCAGAACAGATATAGTATTCTATGGATAGCTGAGAGATATGCAGCTTTCATCCTAATTGCCTTTTTCTAGTTGCTCTGTAAATAATGATTCGTTGATACTATGATAATCGAGCATGCTGCATAGTCCCAGAATCATTTTGCAGAAGTTTGGCCTTGGATTATAGGTAGGGGTAAAGAGCTAATGTCCAAATAAGATGTCAGACAACCGGCACGAATGCTGTAGGTGCCAATTCATGTATGGCTATAATACCCCAATTGCCGATGGCTGATGTTGTCTACCGGGCTATTGAATGCTGTCCTCCATGACTATATTTGTCTAACAAATCACTGTTCACCACTACAAGTGTAACGCTAAATGAGAAGGATAAATAAAATAAACTTTCGAAGGGACTGCTACCGATAATCAATTTGAAAGTGAAAATGAACCCCGAAGTTTAAATCCATCGCGAGCAACAAAGGTCCATGCAACGCATTGCCAGGTCGTCTCGACTCTTGTCTACTTATGAATGACATGGCCACTACACCGAGCATTTATGAATCGACCATTTGTGTCGACTAGTTCGATTACCGTTCACAGTGCCAGAAACCAGAAATTATTCGCCATCAGCCCTCCCGAATAAAAGCGACGTGGCTGGCTACCACCCCACGGTTATTTCCGGATGCGTCTTCTCAATGCAACCAAAACATCGCTTGGTCCAAGGGAGCTTGCCTGGTCAATTGTCAAAGTCCCCCCTCCAAGAGCTGTCTGTCTATGAATGTAACCCGAGACCGAAACACAAAGGCAGTTTAACGTTTCAAGAAGATTCCTGATCATGGAACTTGACGCAAGGGGTGGGCGCAAGCTCCTCAACTCATAAAGAGGTCCAATTCCCCAGACGATCATACATTCCCGACTCCGACCGACGTATCGCTCATCATCCGTGCCCTTTTTGTTGAACCAGCACCATGCCGGAGACTAACCAGCGTTTGATCGTCATCACCATCAACGGCTACCGCAAGCCGGGATTGACAGAGGAAGAGCTCCACCACCATCTCTGCAACGTACATGCGCCGAAAGCTGCACCTTTCTTGGAGAAATATGGTATCCTGGAGTACAATGTGGTTAGTCTGAGATTAAGCCAACCCCTCCCCGGGGGGACCTTAATGTGAGAGATGTGTGCTAAATGTGTGATGATGCAGATCGACAACTTCAGTGCTGCCCGCCCGCATGCGGAGTACCTACAGATGTCCAAGAAGCTCTCCGACCATGATTATATTGTTCAGTTTGTAATGAAGGACGTCGAGGATTTCAAGAAGGTGTGGGAGGATCCGGAGTTCATCAAAAATGTCATGCCTGACCATGAGACCTTCGCGGATACAACTCGCTCTGGGTATGTCTTTTACACATAAATGTCTTCTACATACATCACTAGCTTACACGAACAGCGTCTGCATCGGATACCTAAACAGCTTCTTGAACGGGGGCAGAGACCCACAGGGCCGGTTGAAGAACTGAAATAGATAAAGGGTTTATGGGTTCTATGGAGTTAC
The DNA here is from genome assembly GCA_009193595.1 of Aspergillus bertholletiae. Lineage (NCBI taxonomy): Eukaryota > Fungi > Ascomycota > Eurotiomycetes > Eurotiales > Aspergillaceae > Aspergillus > Aspergillus bertholletiae. The sequence goes on from ML736202.1 coordinate 114,508, forward strand.
GAGCTAAACTGTCGGTTTACCTGTCATTATCGAACATTTCGGGTTTATTTCATCTTTATCAATCCTACGATATCCAATCAACGGAGCAAATGCCTCCCAACATTACCATGGGCCCTCCAAGACCCCTTAGTGATATATGGAGATCAAGAAAAGAAAAAGAAAAACCAATAGAATAAGCATCCCTTGCAGACCCACCCCCAGCCCAACAGCCCCTTATTGGGGGAAAAAAAAAAGAAAGAAAGAAAGAAAGAAAGAAACGCAGTGATCAAGCATCCCACACCAAGGAGTTAGACACTATGTAGGAAAAGCCAGCCCTGACAGCAACTACTCCTGCAAAAGCTCTTGGCAATGTGACAGGTATCTCACAGCGACCTATACATGGTAATCGTGCAGCCTTTCAGTTATGCTTCTTGCATCTACTATTGCTGGTATATTTTCAATCTCTAGCCACCTCCCTAGCGATGCATAATCGGTATCACAAGACGCTAGGAGAGGATGTTCCTGGCCCAGAGTCAGGAGTAGTACATATTTCTCTCTCAGGCTATCTAACACCAGGATATAAAAGGCAAAGAAAGAAGTTCAAGTTCCTCGATTATAAGAAATTAGCTTTCACGCCTGGTGAAAATCGAGTATTGAAGGACAGGACAAGCATTTTCATCCCATCCCATCCCAGAATGAAGCTTTCCCTCACTGTCTCCCTCACAGCCGTCATGGCCGCCGTCACGGCCCAGCATGTCCCACAGTGCCTTGTACGTTGTCTGCTTCAATCCTCACTGATTCATCTGGTTATCCGAATGGATACTAACAACAGTATCCAGGCGGATTGCATTCTAGCACAGAACATTTGCACCAGACTCGACATTAACTGTTTCTGCCAGAATAGTGACTTCTATAAGACAGTCAAGCAGTGCATAGGTGGGGATGATGGAAATACTGTGGGATGCTCTGAAGAGGATCAAAAGAGTATGTTTCGCAATATCTTCTCCCGTGAAAAAGCGCTTCAAATATTTGACTTGGGGGCTGATTGTTTCGGTAGCTGTTTTGGATTTGCGAAAGTCTATCTGTGGTTTGACGAGGGTTGAGCTGGGGAAATCTCCGTCCGTGTGATCTAATGTGGTTGGAGATAGAACGTACTATTTTGCTAGCTATTACGATATTGAACTAGGCTATGATTAACTGACTCCGCCATTCAGTATATAACATAGCTTCCATGCTGAATCGCCTGCAGTCTATTCTATATCAAGATTACCTACATCCTTATTAAAAAGAAATAAATTAAAAAATGTAAAGCATTATATCAAGATAGTATGTTAACTCATCACCGCTCCCATTCCTCATGGAGCTTTGCATCCATATTCATATATCCCTCCATCACCTCCAACCCCCGCTGTCTCTCCTCTTCAATCATGTCCCAATTCCACTCTCCCACGCTCCACGACTCAGCATTCGCCTTCTTCTCCTCCTCCAACTTCGTCTCCTCGGGAATATCACTCTCGCTGATCTTCAAAACCTCCCGCACCAACGCCCCATCGACCCCCACCGTCGCCGTGATCCCCTCTCCAGCCGGCGTCCCAACGCCCGAACCCTCCGCCGAACTATCAATCACCGGCACATCCCCCTCCGGACGCTCCGGCAAGAACCCGCTCGCCCTGAGCACTCTCTCCGGCGCCACCGTAAGCCGCCCCTTCTTAACCACATACTTACTGACAGCCGTAGCAAACAGCGACCTCTTCTCCCCAGCCTTAGCCGGCCGCAGGAAGAAGCTCAAGACATACATCCACTTGTGATCCCACGCAACCACCTTGCTCTCGATCTCATACAGCTCAAAGGGCTTGATCTCTCTCTTAAAAGAACAAAACACAGACCCCAGCGCAACATACATGTTCTTGTGTGCCGGCGGCCTCTTCCCCTCGCGACGAGCAGCCTCGCGCAGCTCGACATCGAGCTCCTTGCTCACGATCCTAAGTCCCGGCGTGTACAGCCGCGTGACAAGCGCCGTCCGCGAGATATCCAAGTCTGAGAAATACGTGCTGTTGGACTTGTGGAAGTTATAGTCCGTCTCCATAATGGGCGTGCGTGACGTGATAGCGTACGGCACGAACACAGGGTGTGTCGGCTTGCCCGTGTGTGTCACTAGTGCTGTCCCCCGTGGGAAATGGGGATCTCCCGGCTTACGCCGGATGTTCCACAAGAGGTGGTGCAGGATACGGAGCTGCGAGTATGGGTTAGTTTTTTTTCTTCTTTCTTTTGGTTCTGGGGAATGGGGGTTCTGATTTTGAAATATATATATATATATATATATGTATGTATGTATGCAGGGTAGGACTAGGTAGTAGTAGACTGTTGTACTTACGTGCCAGACTAGTGGGAGGTTCTTCAGATTGATGAATGCCAGAACTAGTGCTAGGGTTTTCCAGGTCATGATGGATGACACTCCTGGAAGGAGGTCGCGGATTTTATCTGCGGAGAGGGATACTGGTAGACTCATGTTGGATTGGAGATGATTTTTTTTTTTCTCTTTTTTTTTATTTCTCTTTTATGGGTTGTCTATGATTCAGAGTGAATCGGCGACCCCCGGATTTGCGTGGATGTACGGAGTATAGAAAAAGAAGTGTAAGGGGAGTGGCAGAAGATTTATCTTGGTACGTATCGATAAGGCCGAGGATTCATTCATTTATTTATTTATCCCCGCAGGGTCACCGCGTAGATCCAAGACCGAAGTCAATCAAGGAGTCAGTCAGCACTGGGAGGAACTTCCAAGCCCAAGATTACACATTTCAGCTACGGCAGCAACTCTCAACTCAGCTTGTTGAAACGTTGGGAAATTGGAAACCGAGGCTTCTAAAATCACGTGCAAAGCCCGGAGTATAACGTTTGTCGCACAAACTAGTAGGCATTAAACTAATAAAACCAGCATAAAATGATAAGTTGCCGGCGGTGGGGGGGCCCTTGAAGGAACCTTCTTTAAAATATGGCCATACAATTAGGCGGACTGGAAACGCCCTTAGCACAATTCAGCGGACTGCTAGAAATAAAGAAGGTCCAACGCCCCAGCTGCTTGCAGGTCTGCGCCAACTCCTCCAGGTCGAACATTTCGCCGATCGGCAAACCCCAACCGGCAAGCAAATGATGATGCAGATCAAACTCGGGGCTGAGAGGCGGGAAGACCTCGAAACTAATCGCGTCCGAAGCCACTGCTGCGAAGTGGTTATCCCAGATAAACCGGAGCACGTTCTCGCTCTGCTCGAGCCCGGCATGCTTGGGAATCAGTTGCTGGCTGTACTCCTCCTTCTGGGTTGCACTCATGGCGTTCCAGGTCTGGGTGAGGCCCACTCGGAGAAAGAAGATGTCGCCGCGTTGGAACTCGATGTTGCATTCGTGCGCGATGGCCAGCACGTCGTCCAGAGGTACTACGTGCTGGCTGAGTCCGTTGACCGTAATGCCCTTCTTCTCGGCCCAAGATAAGTAGTCGATCAGGACGCCCCGACCGGCGATCCCCTTTTTGGCCCAGTACCCGATTCCGATTCGCGACGAGGTCGAGTCCTGGATTTCCTCCGCCGTAGTGCCACCGTAGAACACGCGACGGGCTTGATCCTGGGCCGTCGGCGCAGGCGCATTATGGTGCCGGAATCCATCCCACTGGGAAGATTGCTGTGGGTTGAAATGATACTCATCGTCGAATGCGATCCCGGGAGACACCCATTTAATGCGATGTTCGAAGGTCTTTCGGCGGAATCCTATAAAATAGCTAGTTAATGTTATGTAACCCCCGAACTGATTCAATCTGATACTAGTAGCCACGACAGAAAGAGATCTTTTCTTTCTTTTCTTTTCTTTTCCTGGCAGAATACACAGTGGGCTCTCCTACCTGGGGCGTCTAACTGTTCCAGATCCCAGTTCAAACAGACTCTCAGCCCTGTTTGAATCTGGGTGCGTGCGGCATCTGCGACAATTTCCGGGGTCAAGATGCGAAGCATGCCGAGTCCCTCTTCTGGGGACCCAGCGGCCGCCGGCCAGTATTGTCTCTTGTTGGGTAAATCGTCATATTTCTCAGGGAGGTCGTGGATTCCGGCTGTCATGGTGCTGGCGAAAAGGTGTGGTTTGGTCGAAGTGTATCGATCTTATGATCTGAATCGCTGGTATGCCCCTCCTAGATTTATATTTATACGTAGCATGATGGTAGAAAGTGGGGAAATTAGATTGATCGGACCATGTCCGAGAGCAGTTCCTTGGACAAGTAAAGGATAAGAATGGTTAAAGCCCGCTGGCGCTTTCAGATACATGTGTACTGTACATGGTGATTTTCTGCGAGGAAGAATCTAGGCCCCTAGTTCTAAGAGTTCACAATGCAATTTCTACAGTAGGGTGTATTCAAACATCGAAAGATACAGAAAACAGGTAAGGAATTAAGAATACAGCTCTACCCAGCTTACAGGTCATCCAAATCTTGATCGGCAGCCGCAGATTTGCCCTGCTTATCGAGACGAGACATTTCGTGCTCTTCACTTGCACGTCCAGAACCTCCCGGGGTTGACATTGCGATGGCTTGTCGCCCTGTGTCGGATGACTCGAGGAATTCACGCAGCCGCTTTTTGCCCTCGGTTACTGCTTGGTTCGAGGCAGCCTCAGTCATTTTTAAGATGGGACCCCATAGGTTAAGCTGCCAGGTGATGTAGGCTCCAACAGCACAGACGAAAAGTAGGAAGAAGTAAGCCGGGTTGCGGAGCACTGTTGATCCAGGTGTTAGTCTTAAACAGGTCATAAGATAAATCAAGCACTAAAGTGATACTCACCAGCAATGATTTCATTCCATCCCAGTGCGAGGAGGAGGCCATAGAAGTACAAGGGCACTTGGGTCATGCCTCCAATGGCGCTCCGTTTAGCCTCAACATAAACTCCATCCGCGGCCTTCTTGAAGCGCACGGTGAGCTCCTGTCGCTTGGAATCACTGACGATAGTCATCTCTTCTTCCAAGCTCTTGCCTTCCTCCTCGTCCACTCCGCCAATGGGAGGCAGGTCTTCCTCGTCGGCGGAGGTTGCGGAGCTAGGTGTGTGTCCGATCCAACGGTCTAGAGGGGGCGGGGCAGATGTCTCATCTAGTCGGAACTTGGAGAGAAGGGGGATGAGAGTCAAGGTTGATTCGCGAGCACGAGTGTAGATCCCCTCGATATCATCGGTCGGGCGCCAGATTCTAGGAACACCAGCGTCATCATAGCGGAATTTATCCTCGAAATTCTCGCGCAGCTTCAACAACAGGTTGCCTTCAATCATCTCTTCATCAATCTTAGCGCGCAAGACGCCCCAGGACTTTCTCCGCAGTCGCCAGAGTCCGACATCCACTTCCTCCAGGCTGGCATCAAAACTGCTAGCACGGTCTGTGAATCGCCGTTCAGCATCAAGAACTGTCTCCACAAACACATTCCACACACGATCCCAAAATTTCTTCTCTGTTGGCTGATCTCCCTTTTCCGGTGCACCAGCACCAGCTCGTCCAGAGCCAAGGGCGTTGAACTCTAGTCCAACAGATTCCCCCAGTCGAGACTGTACCCATCGCTCCACACGGCTGGCAAGGCGTCTCATCTCGTCTCTTCTTAGGCGCGCACTAACCTCCGCAAGCTCCTTTTCATACAAGGTTAACTCTTGCTTATAGTCACTCCAAGAAGTACCGTCCACAACGGTAGCACGAGCGACTTCCTCAAAGTTGTCCACAGCCTTTTTCGCCTCTTCATTGACAATCTCTGCGAAATCGTACCCGGTACCCTTCTTCTGGCCGGACTTCACAGCGGCCGAGACTGCCTCGCTGAAATCATTGATTCCCTCTTTATGCGCCGCATTGAGCTGGCCCTGGAAAAGGGTCTTCAAGCGGGAATCCGCTTTACTTTCGAGCTCTGCCCTCTTGCGTTGGTAAACACCCTTGTGATACCGACTGGCCTCGGTCTCAAAAGCCTTGACAGCCTTCGTGCGCGACGATCGCATCGCCGCTCCTAGCCCTCCAAGAATTTCCGGTTCGCCAAGGCGAGCGGCCTGCGACTGTTTATCTTCAAAGGGGACAATAGCCTCATCAAAGGCAACCATTACTTCCCTGAGAATCTCGTCACACCTAAACTGCGCAAGCAATTCTTGCTGTGTGGGAAGATCTAGATCCTTGTTGTTTACGATTTGGTCCCAGATGCCGTCGGCGTATCTGGGAAAGCCGTCCGCAGGGATACGTCGGTGATACTCCGGAAGGAAAACACCCCCATCTGAGAATTCGCCTTTCCGCGCATCGAGGTTAGGATCCCTCTGACCATCACGGAAACGAAGGCTGAGCTTCTGCGTCTCTTCTACAAACTTCTCTGGCTGGTAACCTTTATGTGGCAGACCGTAGAACTGGAAGTCAAAGTAATCATGTACGTTCGAACTCTCCAGGCCAGCAGGCTTGGAAATCGAATCCCAGAGCCGAGCCATATCCTCCATTAAGGTCTTCTGCAAATTCTGGAGTGGCGTCATTCCTGAATAGTCACGGATGACGAAGAACAAAAGGGATCGGTGGGTGGTACTAACGATTAAGATTAGTACGAGAAGGGCCTGAGGGTTGCGCTAGGGGATTGTACCTTTTATCCTTGAGAAACAACTGCAAGTTGACTTCGAAGACAGTCTTTAAGAGCCCCATGTTTGCACCCTGGTACAATCCGACCTGATGTTCCCAGATGTTCACAATAAGAACCTCGCTGGTTGCCAGCGCGAAAAGAGCACTCTTGCGCTCAAAGTCCTGGTCTTCGCCTCGCTCACGGCCATCTGTACCCTCCACATCCATGACTAAGATGTTGCTCGCCATAGACGAGCTCTCATTTTTATTTTTTGACAGCCAGATTCCCTTTGTCGTCTGGCGTCTCTCTAACTCGGACATGACGGAGAAATGCGTGCCGAAAAGGTGATTGAGAAGCGTAGATTTACCCGTCGACTGCGACCCGAAGACAGATATAAGGTGGTAATTGAAGCCGGAGGAGGTGACATTTTCAAGGTTCAGGTACTGCGACAAATTCGGGCTAGGATTACCATTAGCTTTCGAGGCTATACTCCGTGTTCGTACCTCTAACTTGTGAAGAAGCGCATTATGGCGCAGCGGGTATGTGACAAGCAGTTACGATTGAGGTATAGGCATAGACAAATTGCACCAAAGACAGGGAAAGACATACTTAAATTCCTTGTTCTCATCTATTACTTGTACCCCATGCTCATATGCTGTAGTATCACTAGCAGAATTGCCAATGGAGGCAAAGTGGCCGTTCGTAGCCATGGTCAAGTGCACCGTCTGATGTATGTAAATTCCACCGACTGTGGTTGCGAGAATAAGGTTGCTCTAAAATAATAAATGCTGTGTTTGTTTGCGGATGTTGTCGCACTTGGGGGGGGAGTGGGAAGGACAACGTCAGGGTGTGGAGAGGGTGGCGAGTGTTGGGACGAATGTCATATAAGACGGTTGGAAAGCGTCAACTAAGTACATATAGTATAAGATAAAGGTAATAGATTACCCAGAAGTAGGGAGAATCACAAGACTTAAGACAGTCCTGTGAGACTACGTCCGAGGGTCGGCTGGGGGGTCTTGTGGATAGGGAGGTTGCCGGTTGGTTGTCCGGAGTACTCTTGACGCCTGAGCGGCCAGGCCACACCAGCGAATCCACCGCGTGCCTAGGCGCCGCTGCTTTGGGTTTAGCGACGATCGATCCATCGACGACTAACTATCATGTGGAACACACGACAGTCAGCCCCTTTGACACACTAGTACGTAGCAGTCAAAAACAGATCATGATCCATGTACACAAAACAACGGCCCACTCCTATTTACGGAGTACATCGATTAAGGAGAGCCCAGGGCATAAAATAAAGATGATTTTTTTAAAAAAAAATAAACCAAATTAACTAAAATAGAACAAAACGGAGGGAAAAGCATAGTACACTCTCCAACCACCTCAAGCATAGGTAACTCACCTTGCCTTCACCTTAAAAGCGCGATTCTGAACTCACCTACTCTCTACTCCCTACAAAACCCACTATTGAAATTGGGCTACTGATGCCACCTGAGTTTGCCCAACAGCCCCTTGAGACGTATGGATAGTTTTCAAACTCGGGAGCTGCAACAGGTGGCATATGCTACGTTTGGCTGCATAATATCTACGTCGAGAGTGTGGGTTGCTAATATCCTTCCAATTGGATCATTATCTGGTATAGGTGCTGTATGTCTCGTACAACAACCTATGAGCTACTAGTAGCCGATAATAAGATGCCGTACAACTGTCCCCAGGTCTCAAAGCAGGAGTCATAAATAATCAGATTCACCTGTAAAGCACTAGAACCAGACCTATGCGCGCCGCGCTAGACTAGGGAGGGCACCAGTGGGCGCTGGACAAATAATTATAGATCTAGAGTTATGGCAACTGGCATTGCCAGCGTTGTGGGTATTTTCTACACTTAACTTTTTTGAGGTCGGTACGTGGACTCAGTTTTGTACATCATATTAATTATTCGGATTCATATTCAATGGCATACCCAGATATAGATGAGGGGAGAATCGTAGAAAACAAGAGGAAAATAAAAAGTCTACATGGTTAGATACAATACAGATACATGGCATGATTCACGAACGCCGGTATCAACGTTTCCCGGATCCCCTTCGCTGATTCCCGCGCTGCAAGAAAAACAAATCCAGACATAAATTTTTTTCATAGTACAAAGGCCGCCAATTCATCAGTCACCGTAACGAACTGGCATTTATTTTCCGTCCATGACACGGGTAACAAGACCAGTGGCAACGGTACGGCCACCCTCACGGATGTTGAAGCGCTGGCCAGCCTCAGCAGCAATGGGGCGGTGAGTCTTGAGGACCATCTCGACGTTGTCACCAGGCATCACCCTCCGGGACTCATCACCGTCGGGGAAGCTAAGGTCAGCAGCCTCATCTAGAATACACAGTTAGAAGTCTATCCCAATCACGTTAAGTGAGCAAAAAACTTGACTTACCAGCAGTGCGAACGAACACCTGGGGGCGGTAGTTGGAGCCGAAGCCAGTACGACGGCCACCCTCAGCCTCAGTCAAAACGTACATGGACACCAAGAAGTGGTCATGGGCCTTGGTGCTGCCAGGGGCAGCAATGATCATACCACGCCTGACATCCTCACGACGGATACCACGGAGAAGCAGACCAGAGTTATCACCAGCGCGAGACTCGTCACAAGACTTCTTGAAAGTTTCAATGTCGGTGACCTTAGTCTTGGTGGCATCGAAGCTACCTCCGATGATCTCGACCTCACTATCCTTCTTCAGGATACCACGCTCAACACGACCGGAGGCAACAGTACCACGGCCGGCAATAGAGAAGACTTCCTCAACAGACATGAGGAAAGGCTTGTCAAGATCACGCTGAGGGGTAGGGATCCAAGTGTCGACAGCCTCCATGAGCTGGTCAATCCGCTCGGAACCAATGTCAGGGCGACGGCCCTCCAGAGCACACAGAGCAGAGCCGAAGATGATGGGGGTCTCTTCACCCTCGAAACCGTAGCTGCTGAGAAGCTCACGCATTTCCAACTCAACAAGCTCCAACATCTCAGGGTCATCAACAGCATCAATCTTGTTGACGAAAACGACGATCTTCTGGACACCAACCTGACGGGCGAGCAGCAAGTGCTCACGGGTCTGAGGCCTGTTGTAATACAAGTAAGCGCGAAATCCTGAGACCATTGTGTAGCAAAGGGTTTAACCATACATTTGACCATCCGAAGCAGCGACGACAACAATGGCACCGTCCATGTTAGCAGCACCAGTGATCATGTTCTTGATGTAATCGGCGTGACCGGGGCAGTCGACGTGGGCATAGTGCCTGCTGTCGGTGGAGAATTCAATGTGGGCAGTCGAGATGGTGATACCACGCTTACGCTCCTCAGGAGCCTTATCAATGGCACCATACTCAAGGAATTGAGCAAGGCCCTTGGAAGCTTGGTGCTTGGTGATAGCAGCAGTCAAGGTGGTCTAAACAGCAACGTGTTAGAGTTCGGGCCATTGCGGGAAAGGAAAAAAACAATCAATCAATCCAGCCTCGGTCTTACCTTGCCGTGATCAACGTGACCAATAGTACCTGTAAGTTACCATTAGAGATAGTCCCGATGGTAGCAGAGAATATTGCAATAAGTCAATCCATACCGATGTTGACGTGAGGCTTGGAGCGCTCGAAGGCAGTTGCCATACTACGGGCAGCCAGTCTGTCTTTACCCAAAACATGCTGGACAGGGTTGACAGCACGAGGGCGCAGCAGGGAGGCCCTGCTGGCGCGGAAGAGGAGGTTGGCGGTTCTGGAAATGCTAGACATATTGACTGCCTTGCAGTGTAATGACAAATGAAAGATGAACCAGAGAAAACGCGATGGAATGGAAGAAACGGAGCTGGCCTGAGGGTCGAGAAGATCTCCAGTCCCCCGAAAAATTTAGGGAGATGCTTAGTCATCCAGCGGCCAATCACGGGCGCCGGATTGCGGAGGCTTTCCCCATTCAACTAGCATGGAACGTCAGCTTGGGTGGGAAGCTATCGGCACCTGTCTGGAGTAAGAGTACTACTCTCGTAAGTATGAGACTGTTTCGTAGAATTATATCTGTATTTCTTAATAATGCTAGATATATTATACTGCCGAGGGCCGGTTCTAGACCATTGACTAGATATAGGTCACGGGTATAGTGTACTCCCATGAGCAATTAAGGCTGAGGCCGATGTAATACAGCATCAGAAGGCCGGGAATTGCTCTGGAGAGAACATCCATGATATTTACAGAGTGCTCTGCCACGTTGTGTCCATAATATACACCAAACAAAGTTCACATAAAGGAATCATTGACCGGAATCCTTTTTCTTCACAACAAGTACCACATGCTTGCCAGGTTCTCCTTCCATCGGCTTCACCTGCATGGCATTGGCATCCTTTGTAGCCTGCAACACACTATCCATCACATGCTTGACTTCCTCCACGGTGGGCGACCTCTTGCCTCTCTTCTTGGTCAATATGACCTCTACTTTCCGGCCCTTGTCCAAGAAGGTTGTTAATTGCTTTAGGCGATGGGCGAGATCATGGGCATCGATAGCCCAGTTCAGCTCGATCTGTTTAATCGAGTTCTTGTTGACGTGAGCAGCTTTTGCTTTCGCACGTTCTTGTTCCCGCATCTCAAGTCGATTCACAACCTTGCAAACGGGTGCCCGGCCGCGAAAGCCGGGGGAGACTTGTAAGATAAAGTTCTCCGGGCGCTCTATCTCCAGTAAGGCTTCATGAAGCCTTACTGGTGGATCCAGTTTACCATCCTCATTCACAAGCTGAATAAATTCCGACCGGATTTCTTCGTCCTTCACTTGTCTTGCCCTTGCCTGGAGCTGAGCATCTTGCTGTTGAGGCTGGCGACGGATAGAAAGAAGGCGGGATTGCGAGAAGGTCGGAAGGAAAGTGGGACGAAGGAATTGGGGTCGAGGAAATTCTATGGAGGCAAGAAAGATCCGGCGCAGAGCTTGTGTTGTTGAGATAAAACCACGTACGTGCTTCATGTTGGTTGGGAGTCTGGCGCGGGGGGGAACTAAAGGGAAGCTCACAATCGACGGTTCAGAAGCTGTGGGGATTCAAAAACAAATATATCGAAATGAAATCACTTTCGAAGTGACCGATCACAGTGTAAAATCGGCCTAATTGGTTGGAAAAAAGATCGAGAGAGCAAAGCGATAACTATAGTTTGGAATGTATGATGGAACCCCAGGTTTGTACGTCCCGTCATTCAATGGACGCATTCGGCGAACCAGCCACACATGCGCCACACACTGGGGCGGGATCGAGACCCTGGGACCGGCCGCCTGTAATTTACTTGCATTCTCCTTTTGGTTGCGTCCATTTCCTCTCCTGACATCTATCAACCCTCTTTTTTGGCCGGTTTTGCTTCACCATCCACGATCCTTTTTGGGCTGGTCCGGAGGCTCCTAGGGGATCTATGGTTTCTCTTCATTTCGACCGTTAATCTATCTCTCTTTTCCAACTCGGTCGAAACTATAACAGCGGTTCCCCGGAACACAACGCCACTCGCTCGTCCTCTGTCTTATCTTTTGTATGTCGACTGGAGTTGACGGTCGACATATCAACCGTACACCATCATCCCAGAGGCCAGGCTCTAGATTCAGTAAACGTTCCAACTCGCGGGCATCCCAACCCGCAAACACACCAAGCAACTCACCAGACACTTGTCAAAGTCAGTCAACCGACATCATGGCACAAAGCCAGAGGTCCCGGTACCTCAAGACCGGTGCAATTGTGGGCGCCTTGTTTTTGATGATCCTTTGGCTCTCACCATCGAAGCCAGCAGTGACAGGATTTGGCCGCGGTATGTTTTATGCAACTGTTCGCCGACTATTCATGTTCACTAATAGACCGCACAGAGAAATCCCCTGCTGGCGCCACTCCTCTGACGGATAAATGTACCAAGCCATATGACCCCTCGAAACCGTTGATTCAGTACGCTCTTATGATCGATGCTGGTAGTCAAGGCTCTCGAATCCATGTGTACCGGTTCAACAACTGCGGCCCTACTCCCGAGCTTGAACACGAGGAGTTTGAACAGACCGAGAAGAAAAAGGGTGGTTCTGGATTGAGCTCCTATAAGGAAGATGCCGAAGGAGCAGCCAAGAGTCTTGACCCTCTCATGCAGGTTGCAATGAGGACTGTTCCCGAAGAGTACAAATATTGCTCTCCAGTTGCTGTAAAGGCCACTGCGGGTCTGCGAATGCTTGGACCAGAGATGAGCCAGAACATCCTAGATGCCGTAAGGCATCGCCTGGAGACTATGTATCCATTCCCTGTCGTCTCTCATGAGAAGGGAGGTGTTGAGATTATGGATGGATCCGACGAGGGTGTTTACGCATGGATTACAACTAACTATCTTCTCGGAAAGATTGGCGGTCCAGACGAAACACCGACTGCTGCAATCTTCGATCTAGGTGGTGGTTCTACTCAAATTGTCTTCCAGCCCACATTCGAAAAGAGCAAGTCAGGTGGTATGCCGGAACGCCTAGCTGAAGGTGATCACAAGTACGAGCTCCAGTTTGGTGGACGGGATTTTGAGCTGTACCAACACTCTCACCTTGGGTATGGTCTCATGGCTGCACGTGAAGCCATTCACAAGGCTGTCATCGAGGGTAAACTGGCCGCTAACGGAAACGATATGGCTTGGTTAAAGCAGCCCATCTCTAATCCCTGTATTGCACCTGGTATGGAGCGTGATGTGGACGTGAAGTTTGGCAATGAACATCCGCTTGGACCAAAGGTGACTGTGAAGATGGTTGGCCCGCAGGATGGGTCTTCTTCGCCTGCCTTGTGCCGCGGTTTCGCAGAGAAGATTCTCAAAAAGGAAGCTGAATGCAAACTTGCCCCTTGCTCCTTCAATGGTGTACATCAGCCCTCTCTTGAGAAGACATTCTCCAGGGAAGATGTTTATATCTTCTCCTACTTCTTTGACCGCACTAAGCCCCTGGGCATGCCTGACTCTTTCACTTTGGGGGAGCTGCACCAACTTGCATCTTCTGTCTGTGCCGGCGAACCATCATGGAAGATCTTTGAAGGTATGGGAGACGCCATGGCTGAGCTACGCGACCGCCCTGAATGGTGTTTGGATTTGAACTTTATGCTTGCTCTGTTGCACTCTGGCTACGAGATGCCACTGTCTCGGGAAGTCAAGATCGCCAAAAAGATCAAGAACAACGAACTTGGCTGGTGTTTAGGCGCAAGGTAAATAACCCGTCGAATTTGTTTTTAATCTCTTTATTATATTTGAATTTGTGCTAATGTTCTATCGCAGCTTGCCTCTTCTGAGCCAGGAATCGGGATGGACTTGCCGCGTGAAGGAAGTCTCATAGATATGATGGTTATGGCGGTATAGTGATGGATTTTATCACGGCAGATGGCCTGTGTTCATCTGCTTTCTTCTTATGCAAATATGGCTAGATTTTTGGCATGTCGATTATATCGTCACTGTCGCTATTAGAGTTTGTGCTCAATTCCCTGTATGGTATAGGAAAAGAATGTGGAAATGCAATTGATGTCCTGGATACTGCTAGAATTTATGTAGCGATACAAGGGCTCGAGTCTATCCTTCAAATGACGACATAACTAAAACTTTTAGATCCCACGTAGAGGAATAAAGGCCAAGCAGAAAATATTATCATACAATAATAAGTTGAGCACCCACAAAAAACCCATCCAATATGTAAATAAAAACATATCACACCCGTAAGCGCCGTCCATGCAACCCAATCCCAACGTTTACGGGTTTTCATTCGTTCATTTCCTCAATGGTTGGCTTTTTCGACGATGTAGTATCTTTGTTCCCCATCAAGGTCTCCAATACGTTCGACTCGGGGTGCGCATTAGGATGTGATTCTGCGTGGCTGCGTGCAAGGCCATCGTCCGGGCCCTCGCTCTTTGCACTAGGGGTGACGCCATCAGCGGGGCGTTTCTCTTCCAGGATGCCTAGGCCCAGGTTCTGTAGAAGAATCGTCCATTAGCACAAGCAAATTAGAAGGAGCTAATGCGAAAGATCTGCGTACCATCTCAATATATTGACCATCAGTTTGGTCATCCTCGTCGTCCAACATCAGGTCTTTTCCCCTCCCAGCTTCTATTTCTTGCTGTAGTTTATCATTGGCACTCTTCATTTGTGGTAGAAATGCAGACAATCGAGAGAGAAGATCGGGATTTTTGTCGATACGGTACATTTGAGGTTTCTGTGGAGCAGGTATGCGCGGTAAAGAGTGATCGGACCCATTATCACTTTTTACATCACGATCGTGGCCTTCTTCCTTATCGCTAACCTCGTCGTCTTCATCGCTATCACTCCCAGAGGATGAGGTGTAATCGTCATCCTCACTGTTGCTGTCATTTTCGTCCGGAGAGGCGTGTGCCTTCTGGACGTTGTCGCGCAGGGCGAGAGAAAATACGCGCGGCTTGTCACTCTCGTCGCCAATACTAGGGTTCTGATTGGAGCTGCTTTTAGACTGTTTAGAGGGAGTAACGGCCTCGCATGCAGGTTGCGGTTGCGGATCGCTGGCGTGCGGGCGCTTCCGATCACTATCAGCCATGATTGCGCCCTGCCAATGAAGAGTAACTTTTCCCCTCCTTTGCACTTCACAGCGTTTCGCGCAGGATGTGGGGGGCGGCTCAAAGGAGTCGAGTAGATTTCCCAGGGGGAGGGTGGGCAATAATTGGCGCGAAGAGTGGGTTTAGGGGGTTTGAAGACGGAGGTTAGTTGATTAAGGATAATTCTGAAAAGAAGCACGAACCAAACATCGTCGTCCATGCCGGACTGTCATTCACATTGAAGAAGCATGACAGGGATATTCTGGGAGGGAGGGACCAATGGGGGCCATAATGTGAGCTCAGTTTTTCACATTGAATTAAAAGATCGAATTATCATTTCTCTCCTATTGATGCTTTTGTCCCGTCTCACCCCCCTCTTCTCGATGGGTTTTGTTTGCCTTCGTTGCCCGGTCCGTGCCTGATAAGTTATATTATTTACTTGAGGCTTGGCCACTGTAGATACCAAGGCCTTGCAAGCTGTCTCCTAATCCCTGACGTATCTGTCGTTTCTTACAAGTATCTCTCCTCGAAGGTAAGCATATACACCTATAATCGTCAATCTTTAGACTTCACCGTGCTTGCATCTCTATAAATCATCCTAAACGCTCCCGTGTGTGAACTATATCCCGTGTCTGTTGACATTCAGCCTTACATATTTTATCTATTCATACATATATGCCACCTGTATACTACTGTGGCTTACTTGAGGAATAGGTGATTGAAAAAAAAAATCTACTCAACTCGAATCACTGAGAGAAAGGTAGATTTTTCCCAACAGAGCAGGAATTATACACCACAAGAAGCATCCTGTTAACTACCTGGTGCTCTAAGAGTTTGGCATGAGCTTTCGCACTTGCCTCCTGTCCTAATCTTAAGGTGTATCTGTATCTCTCCCCCCAAAGTCACGCAGACTTGACCCACGGCTCAGCATGGCCCTCCCAAGAGTCCATGTTAATGATAAAAGCCCCCTGTCCGAGAACAACAACTCAAAGGACAGCGGCATCGACAAGCGACAATCAGCACAAATCATTGCCCCAACGCGAAAGTCACTGCATCAGAACATCTTCGGGAAGCTCCGTCCCCTTCCTTTCCAGTATCACTGGACCGTCTGGTATGACAAGCACTCCGACTCCACCGACTACGATAACAGACTGTATGTCCTTCATGAAGATGTCGCCGACATTGCGACCTTCTACCGGGTTTACAACAACTACCCATGGGAGAAGATCTGGCTCAGAGATACGGTGCACATCTTTCGCAAGGGTGTGCGCCCCGTGTGGGAAGATCAGGAGAACCTGAAGGGAGGATGTTGGAGATTCCGTGTGCCGAAGAGTAAAGCCCAGGAATTCTTTCATGAGATTGCTATTCTCTGCATGGCAAATGAGTTCCAGGCTATCCTTGAGCAGGGTTCGTTTCTTCCCTACTACCCTTTCTGTCTCTCCCTAAGACATTACTAGCAAACTTACCACGATATAGAACATGATCATGTCCTCGGAGTTTCAACCTCAGTCCGGTTCAACACTCATCTGATCTCAGTTTGGAACAAGCTTGGCTCCAATGAACGTTCCATTAAAGCTTTGGAAAGAACTATCCTTGACCGACTGTCTCCGGAACTCCGGCCCACTGGAACAGGGTCCAATGCATATTTCTATAGACGTCACGATGAGAATGAAGGATATCAAGAAGCTATTGAGCAAGCAGCCTCGAAGGATTGAGGGGTTTCTTTCTTTGAATATGCTGTGTTGCACTAGAACAGTTGATATTCTTGCTCGCTCCTGTCCGGTTTCAAGGCTATCTCTAGTCATGCGCTACTGGCATAGCGCTGCTTAAGATTGGTCCAACTTCTGAAACGCCTGGAGCGTCTTCATTATCTCGATTTTGCCCATGATAGGTTGATTAGATGATTATCATTATTATCTTCTGCTCTTCTGCTATAATACATCTTTCGGTTTGAAATCTTAGAGTAGTGTACACAGTTCGTTTATAGTATTAACATGCTGCAGATCTACCGACTTCGGCTTCTCCGACTAGGACTTTTTCTTCGTGTTCTCCGATCATCAGACTCACGACTTCGATCCGTATCTTTCTCACGCTCACGGTCTCGCTCTCCACCAGGTATATATCGGTCAATCTCAACGAAGCGTGGTCGGTCATCACGCTCCGATCGCTCTGGAGATCGGACACGCCGACGAGGGGAACGACTTCGATTGCTAGTTGGGGGTACATAACGATCGATATCAAGAACGCTTGGAGATCGCCGGCGTGAACGAGACCGTCTCCTTGAGGAAGCCGACACACGGGAGCCAGATTTCTCTCGCTCACGTTTAGAGTCGCGCTCTTTATCTCGCTCTTTATCCCGCTCTCGACCACGATCACGGTCACGGTCACGGTCATGCTCACGCTCCCGGTGCCTCTGACGAGAGCGAGAGCGCGAACGGTACCTAGCGCGCGATCGGGACCGGGAATAACGCCGCCGCCGATAGTCATCACGGTCACCATCGTGATCACGGTCACGGTCTCGCTCTCTATCTCTGTCTCTCTCCCTGTCCCTATCTTGGTCTCGGTCCCTATCTCTTCTCTCCCTATCCCGGTCGCGACTGCGGTCCCGGCGATATTCATGATCTCGCTCTCTGTCGACGCTTCTATCCCGGTATCGAGGTCTAGAGCGGTTTCGGTCTAGATTACGGTCCCGGTCCCGGTCCCGGTCCTGCCCTCTGGCGGTAGATCTACTCCTACTCCGACGATTGGGCCGATAACTTCGATCACCGTACCGGTCTTCTCGGAAATCACGAATAGCAAGCCTATCGTCAGAGGTGCGGTCGCGCGGCCGCGTGGAGAGGTCTCGCGAGTTCCTGCGGTCCTCGTCATATCGAGACGTATATCTTCTCCTTGAACGGCTGCGACTATCATCTCTTCTCCGAGTGCGGTTGCGCTCATCCACAGTCGAGCCGCGACGCCGATTGTGATCGGCGTCCACAGCTGGACTTCCGGACTTGGTTGGTGTATTAGAGAATTTCGATTCCGAGGTGCCTTTCGGCTTGGTCGGTGGTGGCTTAAGGCCATTTTCAATTGCCTCTGCTTCTTCAAAGTCAAATTCGGGTTTTTGTCGAGCTTTAGCCGCAAGTTCTTCACCCTCTTTCAGGAGAAGTTGCAAGGCCGCTTCCTCCAATGACTTCTCATCTACAGCAGGCGCAGGAGGCGGGGGCGGGGGCGCTGGTGTAGGTTCCTTTGGTGTTGCAGACGTATCCCGTCGTGAGTCTCGCAAACGGGGAGATAACCCACGATCAGAGCGATGACCTAGCGAACGGTCACGACGATAACGGTCGCGGTCCCTATCGCGATCTCGTTCGGAATCTCTATCTCTCGTGCGACTGCGGTCACGCCAATCACGATATTTTTCACGCTCTTCCCGCCGTCGTCGTTCGTATCGTTCTTGCCGCTCCTTTTCTCTTTGCTCATCTTGCGCTCGCTGTTCTGCACGACGCTGTTCCTCACGCTCCCTTCTTCTTGCCCTTTCTTCCTCCTCCTTTTGCCGATCTAGCTCACGCTGCTTGCGCTTCTCTTCCGCTTTTCGTCGCGCTTCCTCCTCTTCGGCTTCTTTCTGTTTACGCAAGGTCTCTTGCCACACCTTCTCGCGCTCCTCCCGCTTAGCTGCAACATGTGCGGCGTAGTCCTCGTCCGTCTTATTACCAGCCTGCTCTTCGCGAGCGGCAGCTTCATCGCCGATCTCCTGGCGACGAATTTCTCGGATGGACTCTAGGATAGCGGGAAGGTGCTTCGAAGCCAGTGCATCTAGAGACGCCTCGACGGTTTTATAGACGTCACTACGATCAACGGCTCCTTCAATCAACGTCGCAGCTTTTCCGCGTTCACGAGAAAGTAATTCTGGTTCGCGAGTAATCTCGGACTCCGCTAATTCGATTAAAAGATTGGTAAACTCTACCCTCCCTTCCTACACGTGAGTGCATTAGCAAGGGAACAATTCTGTACGGCCGAGAACCATGTTAAATAAATTAACTAATAAACCTACTCCTTCATCAAATTCCGTCCATAGTTTCTTTCGCGTAGTGTCAAAGCCGCCCCTTTTCTTGAATGCGTGGAGGAGGTCCTCGATAGTCCTATGCTGCGTGGGGGACAGTGGTAACTCTTCGGTTTTGAACTTCTTCCGTTGCAAACTCTCAATATCCACTGACAGCCGTTTAACGCCAGCAGATTGAACATCTGGCATCTCCTCTGGACCAGCCATATCGAGAAGCCAGACCAAAAGTATGATTCAAAAATTTCCCCACTTCGAGGGTGTCTTTGGCGTTCCTCCAAGGCTGGCCAAAAAGGAAGCGCAGATCTATGTCGCGCGGCCCGCATCCTAGGATCGCGAGAGCCCGGGGCCTGTTATCGGAGGAACAATATTCCGCGACAAGATTGGGAACTGCAGCCCCGTGATTCGACGTAGTGGGAGAACATTAGATTCAACCTCATCTCCGCCGAACAAGCTCACCAAGTCGCCGGTTCGGAGCTCAGATTACGCAGTGACCGCTTAATCCTCGATTGAAGCGGAACCGGATCCAATTCCCTATTTATCGACCCTTATTCCGACGTCTTCTTTCCCGTTCCGCGCACTCCGCACCCGCCATCATCATGGTCCACAAAGTCCTCTTCTGGGGCGGCTTCGGTATGCACTGCATATTTACTCTCTGATAACCCCCATTAGGACCTGTTATCGTCCCTATTTAGGCTATCAGACGTTCCACTAACGACACATCCAGGCATCGCCGTCCGTCTGTGGCAGCTTGGTATCGAAATGCGTCCCATTCTCGCCAAGGAATCTCTCTGGGTGTACCCTCTCTTCGCCGGTGTCGGTAGCAGCTTCGGATACTGGCTCCAGGGCGTTGAGGATAGGCAGCTCAAGATCCTTGCGCAGCGCCGCGAGGCTATTCTCGAAAAGCGTCGGAGACGTGATCAGGGTACATTGAGCAAGATTGAGGAAGCCGGCACTCTTGCTGCGACGTCGTGAATGGGATATCTTTAGTTCCGGAGAAGAGGGTTGAAGGGACAAGATTAGGAGACGATGGCTGTGTTTGCCGACTTGACTAGCCAACGGTCCAGTCGTTCTTGTATCAAAATTCGAACGGTTATGCTCGGGCTCCTGTTGTGAAAAGAGAGGAAGACATAAAGGCTTTTAGTGCCTATGAGCAAGACCTAGATTATGTGTTTATTTTCAATTGTTTTATTCCACTAGTCGCATTTCAATAGCAGATTTCCGTTTGCTTTTTTCATTGTATCTGTATGTTGATATCGCTGCTTAGTAGCTCCCGTCATCTTTCATTCGAAATCTCACCCGTAGCTAGGCTTTCTATTTCCTATTAACTAGACATCATATAAATGTGGTAAATTAAGATGCCTAGCATATACAATTCATATATACCGAAGACACCAATCTTAATTTCTTGGTGAAACTAATCATCATCTGGCAGTCCCCAACACATGTCTCTCAGTAGCTCGAAATATTTCCAATTAGCTCATAATGCGTGGCCAAAAATGGTCAAATATATGGCGGTTAAGTTTCCACAGTAAGCAATGCATATATGTGTTACAATAATGTACAATTGAACATCACATTTCAAGAAAAGAATCCCGTCATCATGGCCGTATCATGCTATCATGACTTCTCTATCGTAAATTGCAAGGAGACCTCCCATCGCTGACCTCCAGACCCATATCCACCGCCTAGTCGGTTTCTGATTAAGCTGGAGATACGCTCCCGAAGTCGAATGAGATTTTCTTCTGAGCCTGATACACGCAGCTTTAGATTTGCCATGCATAGTCCGTAATGGACCTGCCAGAACCTGGCATCGTCGACACCGAACACACATGGATCGGCTTCAATATCCCGGATGACATCCTTTACTCCCGGGCCAGAATATGACATAAGAAGCATTGAACCAAGTGTCTTGACCAAGCGCACACCGAGGACGCACATGCAAATAGAAATTGTACTGGATAAAAGAACGTCAAGCCAGTTGTACAGACGCACAGATACCAGGGGAAGCAGCAGGAGAAGTGTGGAGCAGGAAAGCGTAAGAAAGTGAGACGGGTTGCTGAGCACTGAAGGCAGAGATTCAATATATCCGAATCGCATCGCTTTTCCTATCCGCCCGTGGTTCTTTAGCCCAATTGCAGAGATCAGTGTAGATGAGATGGCCAGCAAAGCGGTGACATCTACACTGCCCACGGACACACGTTCGTGCGCGTGAGAATGGTGGGGTTCATGGCCCGAGGATTCGAGAAAATGCTGCAGGTTATGGGAGATAAGATCCATTCCCATAAAAAGCAGTAGTACGCACATTGCGAAACCAGCGAGCACTTCTGCCCGTTCCAGCCCAAATGGATGCCGAACACTAGATCGCTTCCATACCTCAAAATTGCTCAATACATCCACCGAAACACAAAGCAACGCTCCAAGAGAATCAAACAGGATGAGGTGGGACAATGCCGTCATAGCTAGGGACCCGTGCGCACTCCAAAGAGTATATGCAGCGACAAACATATGGCACACACTCCACCAAAACCGCGTTTTCTGATCTTTCGACATACTCGCACGGCACTCCTTGAAAGTTGGTATCGGCAACGAATTGGGCAGGGCTAAAGGGGCCCTGGGCGGTGGCTCGAGGAATATCTGATGTGATATACTACTATGTTTATACTTGTGTCCCCGTCGCTGGCCAATGTTCTACATGCGATTGAGCAATAATCAGCATCATTTCCTTTGCAATTTCATCCAAATAAAACAAATCAACTTACGGATTTTACCACCGGGCTCTTCGCCATGGTGGTGGTCTTAAAATTGAATGGTCCAGCTGAGCCATTGTCACCCTGGCCGTTCTGCGGTACATTATCAGAAGGGCTGAGAGCAAATGAGGCCCGTGTAGGACTCAGACGATTGGGATCTTCGGCATTCAAAGAGCCCCTTTGTAGGGGGAAACTGTCTACCAATGGTGACAAGGAATCTTTGTCCTGCGCATCAAGGCGGGAGGAGTTGTTCGGGGCGCTTGGAGGATCATCGGGAGGTGGAGTAGGGGTGCGTGGAGGAAGAGGAATGGGAAGGTTTGATGCCATTTGCACCGGACAAACCAATGGCGCCTGCGCCGAACCAAGAATATGTTCAGGTGAGAAAGGTTATAGTGTTTATTTAGGTAGTGGGTCAGGGATGGGAGAAAGGATAATGCAAACCGCGGCGCAGAGTAAGAGATAGGGAAGGGTCACGGGGTGATTGATCTCCCCGAGTTATCGATAAATCAGGAGGCGGAAAGGCGGGGAGTTTGGTCTGCCTTGGGAGCCTGAGGCCTCGACTCACTCATCGCATCATCGACTCTCAGTTTGTCTGTGTCGTCATTCATTCATGATACTGTCTCCAGACTTGTTTACACTATCAACCCTGGTCGCGTCTCGTTCCACAACATCATATTTAATATCCATTGCTGCGCCACGTCCTGGACTGGCAATGCAGCACAACGTACGCCGTTCCATTTGAGGAGACTCCAACTCCGATGCCTGCGTTTCCTCGGCATTTATGGATCACCGCGGCTCCTTCTTTTTCTTCCTGGTAGTTTTCTACCTGCTCCTCAGCTCCCAGTCTCATCCCCCTTTGATTTCCCAGGATCGAGAACGTCAGCGGGAGATCGCGAGGGAAAAGGATGCGCTTCGTCTGCTGAACGAGTCCAAATATGGGGACTTCAGCCCACCGGCTGATCAATGGTTGCCTTTCCCGGGAGTGAGGAAGAACGATAGCTACGCTTGGGAGGTCCTTTCAGAAGTCCAGGATAGGGCGCGTTATCAGTTACGGTCGGCTATTTCAAATGCCGGGTTAGAGGTTCCTAATGGCCTCGACGACCCGCATGAATCACAGGCGCTCAACCTGACGGAGCTGCTTCTCCCCGTCTATAGAAATGCGACTGGGAAGCTACGTGGAGATTGGGTACGACGCAAGCTGGAGAAAGCCCATCACCCATTGAATACAACTGCGATCATACTGGAAAATGAATACTTCACGCACGAGTTTAGCCACAATGTCACTGGTAATACAGGATCCTTCTATCTGGACTTGCGAGAGGGAGGCGGCGAAGAGCTCCGGCTGCGCAATGGCCACGTTCGTGAAATTCGAGCAACATTAGCTGTGGAAAACGGTGACTATTGGGGAAATACATGGTACCTTCCTTTATTCGGTATCCATTTCCCTGAAACGGGCGGCATTATCCTCACGACAACGAGTGAGAAGTTCGGTGGCATCTTTACCTTGCCACATTTAACGCTTACATCAGATGCATACGACCTTTCGCATCGACTTCTCATGAAGTCTCTCTCGGATACGATAACCGGGAAGCAAAATCGGGCTCCTACACTTTTTCCCTGGTCCTCGCTTGTTGGAGCAGAGCAGGTGGAGTTCCCTGCGCCGAAGTGTGAGCATATAGTCTACCTACAACAGCATCCGGTTGCCATCCATGACTACCTTGCGGATAGGCAAGTCATCGAGCAGATCGAGCAGGAGCTCAGATACCCCATGGGCGCGCCAATCCCCTCTCCTCCACTTATGGTCATGTCAGCTGTTGTATTTTCTCCCGACTGCGGTTACGTCCTTGAGACTAAGGGTGCGCCTGAGTATCCACCCACTGAAGCATTGTATCTATCCGGGCCAAAGCTGGAGGAGTTTGGAAAATACTCGGCTCGAATAATATTTGTGATATGCGGTATCTCCGTTGGACAAATTGCTCTACTTTTACGGCAAGTCAAGGAGGCGTCAACGCCTTCCACCAGGAGCCGCATCAGCTTCTATACGATTGCGTTGATGGCCTTTGGAGATTCCTTTTTGCTGGTATTCATGCTACTGGAACTATACCCAGCAGTCTCTTTCTTGCTCTTGACAACAGCATCATTCCTTACTTTCATTTCAGTCAGCTACATCGGAATGAAATTCATGATGGAAATATGGGCGGTCCAGGCACCAGAACGACGGGAACAGGACCGCCGATCCAACCCTATAGCAGCAACAGCCCGCCCAGTCAATCTACCTTTGCCAGCCACCACACGACTGGGAGACACCGGTGCAACACCTATCATCCTTACCCCAGACCAAGATCCTCCGGCGGAAGAAGATGAACCACCTCCGAATCGCAGCACCACCCCAACAGCCCGAGAAACCCGCAGTGATGTAGGGGCAATGTACGCACGGTTTTATTTTATCCTATTCGTCATGCTCATCATTTCCATCTGGTCTTTTCTATGGCCCAACCGACTAGGAGCGCTTTATGCCCGCGCTCTCGGGTTTGTATACCTGTCATTTTGGACCCCTCAGATTTATCGGAATGTTATGCGGAATTGCCGCAAGGCACTGCGCTGGGATTTTGTGGTTGGCCAAAGCTTCCTCCGCTTGTTCCCTTTCATATATTTTTTGACTGTGTCCGGCAACGTGCTCTTTGTTCGACCCGACCCGACAACAGCACTAGCAATGGCCGGGTGGGTGTGGATACAGGTCTGGATCTTGGCAAGCCAGGACATTCTCGGCCCGCGCTTCTTTGTACCTCGAGGTTGGGCACCACCAGCCTATGACTATCACCCGATTGTACGAGATGCCACCGAATCGGATGCTGACCTAGAGTCTGGCGGAGTTCTACCGATTGGAGCATTGAGGGCAGATGAAAGGGATTTAGATACTAAAGAGGATGACAAGCAGCGTCCGAAGGATAAGAAAAAGGCGATATTCGATTGTGCGATATGCATGCAGGAAATTGAGGTGCCCGTCCTCGCAGCGCTCGGTGCTCCTGGAGGCAGCAGCATGACGGATGGAGCTACGAGCATCCTTAGCCGGCGGGCGTACATGGTCACTCCTTGTCGACATATCTTTCACAGCACATGCTTGGAGAGCTGGATGCGACTCCGACTTCAGTGCCCTATTTGCCGAGAGTCTATCCCTCCTGTATAGCATATATGACGGTGGGCATACCGAGCGAATAGTGTACACAAAGCTAGACTGCATTAATGATATTATATATTTCACAGTAATCACTGAACCTTAGAGCAGATACTACTAAGCTGAAGGATAACCATAGACATTAGATCCGGGTTGGTTTGTGCTGAATCATTGGCAGGCTTCCAGGAAGGACTTGGGCAACGTGTATATTAGTTTCAACGGGCCAGTCTTGTTGAATAACTGGCCCAACCGTCGACAGATTATACACGAGTCTACCTAACACTTGATCAAACGAGGCAATACTTTCGTTCATCCTCGGTAAAACAGAACAATACGACATAAAAAAACCCATGATCACCGAGCGCTTCATTTTGACATACCATCACGTCTATGCATTCCCTTTATCTGACATGTCGCCTTAGTTCGACTCCTCATCAACTAATTCCTTGTAGGCTGCGGCATCAAGCAGGCTATCAAGCTCTGCGGGGTCGCTGACCTCAATCTCAGCGATCCAAGCCTCACCCTCGGGGCTCTCGTTGATGAACTTAGCGTTGTCCTCCAAGACAGTGTTAACCTTGGTCACCCTACCGGCGGCAGGAGAGTGGACGTCGGAAGCCGACTTGACAGACTCTACAGCTCCAACGGGGTCGTGGGCGTTGACCTCCGCGTCAATCTCAGGGAGCTCAACGAAGACAACGTCTCCCAAGGACTTGGCGGCATACTCTGTGATTCCGACCTTGGCTATTTAATCATTGTTAGTATCGCATACGCATTGAGGGTGGGGTGCGCCAGGTGTTGCCACTTATGAACACAGTGGGTGTGAGTGAACTTACCAGTCTTGCCATCAGCCGCCAACTCAATCCATTCGTGAGACTCGGCGTACTTCTTCAGCGCCACTGCAACATTTCATAGGAATATTAGTATTTGCAACCAATGTACAATACCTCAATGCCTTCTCAGCAAATTCGGAAGGGTCCTTACAGAATGGGCTTTGGGAGAAGCTCCTAGCACTTCCCCGCGGGAAACCAGCTGCGGGAGAAACCCTGCCCACGCCGGACAGAGGGAGCTTCTGGGAAAGCACGCGGGAGGCGAAGGGGCGGACGGACCTGGCGATGGCAGACATTTTGGAAGAGTTTTGAGGGAAAGGAATAGGAATTGAGTCAAGGGAAGCCGTGAGAAGACAGGGGAGTAGTGATAAAGAAGAAGGAAAGTTGGAGTCCGCGGAGAGATTGCGCAAGTTAAAGTAGTAGCTTACATAGTTCCCGGACAGATACGCGCGCCAAGACTGCTGATAAGCGCCTCATACAATTCGTTGGCCGTAGTCGGGAAAATCTCATCGTCCCTATCCCGTTATTCTTCTCCGACGCTATCTACCCCCACCCCGGTTGCGGCCATGTTGTACGAGCTGATTGCCATTGTATGATGCCCTGTGGCTTTCCTCAGGCGATTGCGCGTCGTATTCAAACTAACTGAGCCCCTGGACAGGTCCGTCCGGGCAGCCTCCACGAGGTCCGAGAGTATGTCATTCACGCGATTCTCTGTCCATTCGAGACACCTCCCTTATCACGCTGAACCCGATAGATCCGCCATTGAGAAGAAAATATATTTGGATGACAAGGATAGCTGACTCTGTTTTTTCAGAATTGCCCGTAATGCCGGTATCCAGGTTCTGCGCTCCGGCGGCGTAGTCCGCGGATACACCAACTGGGGCACTTTCCGACTCCCCAAGCCCACCACAAAGCACCAGGCCAGATACACGGAAGGTCACCACTTCATTATGCGTTTCGATGCCTCTGGCCCCGTACAGATGGCTGTCCGCAGAACGCTCGGTCTCGATCCCCGGATGGTTCGCTTCTCGGTGGTCAAACTGGGCGACAAGCTCGAAGACATCAAGGATGTCCCGGGCAAGGTTGAATGGAACAATGCACGCAACATCTCCGAGTCTATCTAGAAGATGTCGCTTCTTTGGTTACGGATCGGATGGATAAGATGAAGAAGAGCCGTTGTACGGTTCGTCTATGTGGTTGATTGGGACATTGATGGTTCACTGTATTATTGGGATTGAGGGTTGTATTTTTGTACTATCATACTAGCATCGCAGGCGCACATATATATGACTTAATCGGGTTTCATTTTGAGATGCCATCCAAACCCTGTTCAAGCCCTCCTCGATATAGCACGTGACTTAGATCCTGAGCCTCAAAAAAGCAGTTATTATAACCCAGGTTGGAACGACTTCACTCTCGCTTATTAGACTTTATGCTAGTTTATTACCACGATGCGATCATCATATTGGAATATTAGATTAGTATCATGTGCGTTGCGGAAGCAGTTTCTGATTCCTTGCACTTATGCCCAATTACTCTAATATAAATATGCCGTATTACACTCTGAACGCACGGTTTTATCCTCAGGGTAGCTACTTGATAGGTTTCTTATTTTTGGTGATTTCCTTCAGAGATATCTAAAGACAACAATATGTTGGGATTCACAATGAAGGCCATCGATACCTCCACCCGATCAGCCGAGGTTCACCATAGTCACATCGGTTAGGTAAAGTGGCCATGCGTCGCACCAATCTGCTGACTTGCATATAGTAGCAAATCAGCTGCAACCTGGATGAGATTATCTCCTATTCTACTCTCTTGTTTATAGATATCTAGAGGATCAGTCTCTCAAGGCCATCTCTCTAATTACCCCATACCTCAACTCCTACCAGATTCCCATTATGCTACCCGAGGGAAGCGACGGCGATCCCCAGCTGATGGACTCCCCGCCAGCATTTGCCGAGCTGATGGCTCTGAAGCAACTCGATAGCCCCAGCCACCTATACGGTATTCCATCTGATGAGCCTGAAAAGATTGAGCGCTTCCAGTCGCTCGCATCCCCGTATCCACCGGGCGAGGGCCAAATGGCCTTCGGTGGGCATGTTTACGCGCAGTCCGCATACGCAGCGTCAAAGACAGTAGAAAAAGGCTTTGTGATCCACGTAGGCCCCCTTGGCCCTTCACGCACATTTTCGAGGCAAATCGCGCTGACCTTAATCAGGATATGACCGGCACATTCATCTTGCCGGGCCGGTTGGATGTTCCGTATGTGTACACAGTGCGCCATGTGAGAGATGGCAAGATGTACTGTACGCGTGCTGTAGATGCGCGACAAGAGGGCAAGGTGTGTTTTTCGTGTCTGTGCTCGTTTAAGCGGGATGAGGGACCGGAGACCTTTGGGCATCATCCTCCTTCCGCACAGGAGCGCTTCAAGTCCATTCTTGAAGCAAAACGCACGGAAGATCAAATTGTTAGTCCCAGTGTGGATGCCGACTGGTGGATCGAAGTGGTGGAGCAGGGGAGTGTCACGGAGAGAGAGTTCCCCGGGTTGGATATGCGCAAAACCGATATGCAGGGCTACAACCTTACCGAGGATGTCAAGCAGAATCCGGAGAATTATCGCCAGCTTCATCAATATTCGCTCAAAGGATCACCTCAAGATTCTACAGTCTCAGTCAGCAAGGAAGAATTGAAGGTTAAAGAGCAGTCAGGGGAATATGATAATCTATACGCATGTGCACATATGTATGCCAGCGATAGAAACTCTTTGCTGTTGATTCCGCGCGCTCTGGGGCACAAGAACTGGACCGCCATGGCTAGCTTGACTCTCACCGTGATTTTCCACCAGCGAGGTGATGCTTTAAGGATGATTGATTGGGACTCAACAATGAGCCACGATGGCACGGAACTGCCGAAAAAGTGGTTCGTGCAAGAGGGGTGGACACCTCGTTCTGGCGAGAATCGGGCGATTCATGAGAGCTGGCTTTGGAGCCCGGATGGAAAACTGGTGGCTACCAGTTATCAGGATAGTCTGCTGAGACTCAGAAAACACGGCCGAGAAGAGAAACTATGATGTAACCTGTATATAATAGAGTCTAGAAGTTTTAATACGCTATATATCCAAGTGCAACATGATCTTTCCATGCAAATGTTTCATCCTGGCCATCTGCGTATATAGTTGCATTCTAATGGTACCCTGTGGCCTTCGTGGTATCGACATGCAACCCAGGTAGTAGTAGAAGTGCCTACCATCAATCAACCGTCACCCTGACCACCATCCAACCCAATCATATTTATTTGATCCGAAATGATCACATCTTAAAGCTTCGACCTTCCCTCGAACCCGCCAACCACGTCAGCTTTTGTCATCTCCGGTGCCCTTGCAAGCAGAGGTCCAATGGCCTTAGAGAACTTCCTGAACTCAGAGGACGCCCCGTGGGCCTTCAGGTTTTCCAAATCGGTATACCTGAAACAAGCTAGTTAGCGAACTTTGTTCACTCAGGACCTGATCTACAGGGAGCTCACTTCTCAATAAACACCAACTCTTCCTTCTTGTCGGGCCGAAGAGCACAGTAGATCTGCGTCTTCGGTTCATTTTGCTGGACATGTTCCGAGAATGTCTTGAAAGCCCCCAGAAGCTAAGTTGGGTCTATGTTAGCAATACTTTTTATCAAGGTGCACGGAAGCTGCAGCTCGTACCTCGCTGAATTTACCCGGTTTGGGCACGAGCTTCACGATATTATAGAATTCGCCAGTGGTCATGGTTGCGACTGTGGATATGATTGGTATTACTCGTATTGGGCTGCCTTGATATTACTTTTTGAATGTATTATAATATATCATACTATCTGTGTTGCCTGTTGGTGGAGATATGGCTTTAAATGAGCCTATCTCGGCTATGTGATCATAAATCATTGGTGTGGAGACGAGAAATGCCGAGGATATGTTATACATTTGTTCTTCAGCTTAAAAAGAGATCACATCATCTTATAGTTAAGCCACAACAGGTTTATTCTCCGCTTAGAAAATATCAAATCATCTTTTTATTTTCCATCTGGACCATCATATGGGTGATCTTCCCTTACACGGAGTATGCTGCGAGAACGTGCTCGCACATATCGCTCATAATGTCCTGAGCGGGACCTCCCTCATAATTAAATTAGCATATTTCAAAACAGGGGGCATGTATAGAGTAATATACCTTCCATTTGCTACCATAATTACCGCTTGCCTTATGCATTACGTATAATCTTTGAGTGGGTTTAGTAGGACTATTGAAAATTACACCATAGCAATCTCCGGGATACACAGCTAGATTACTGGTCCTTAACAGAATATGTATACCTACATACATACATACCTATTGAATGCACTAAAATTAAAATACCTCCGTATCAATACTGTCCAAGATCCAGGCCAGCTACAGTCAAGAGAATGTAAAATAAAGATCTCTAACTAAACCGAAACTCGATGTATAATATAGAATTCTCAAAGGCCGATGTCAAGGTCCCCATCATAACTGGACTCTTATGTTATTTCCCAGGGGTCCACTTGTCGATGAATCATCAATCCCAGATGCAACATCTCTAGCAATTCAGGCCCTCGACTCAGGGTCTGGACCATTTTCTTTTTTTTCCCACTTCAGCAATGCAACACACGGTCCTTTTAGTCTAGGATTCCAATCCTCAACCGGCATGCAACTGTCTAAAACCAAGATTCCATTTCATCTAGTTAAATGCCATCCTCCCCTTTCATGGGGAAATCACGTGAAGATGACGTAACAGCATCTCGATTTAGGTTGATTTTCTCTTTTTGAGTGAGAGTCTGGACTCTTGAATGCAACCTTTCGTCTTTTATCCCCAACGTCGACTTCGACCTACTGAAAATGTACCTTTTGGATATTCTCTGAATCGCTAAAATGAAAAAAACACTACTCCTTGTTTTTATCCACGGCTTCAAGGTATGAGCCCGAGCTACGCATCCCTTATCTAGTTTGCTGGATTGGTTCTACCCCGCACGTGTCAACATTGTTCATTTCCAGTACATTCATGGCGCTGATGGAGACCTTACCATAGGGAGATGACGACACCTTCGGGAAATTTCCGGAGCACGTACGTGCACTCATCGGTCGTGCTCTTCCTACGATAACCGTCGCTACAGTTGTGTACCCTAAGTACCAAACCCGAGGAGATCTAAAAGAGTGTGTGGGTCACTTTCGCGAATGGTATGTGTAGATTTACTATCTCTATGATATCTCAAATCACTGACAGGATATCTTCACTGCAGGCTACAGAACCAAGTCATAGATCTGGAAGTCGCCAACCGGACAGCCTCACCCACCGTTGATCCTTCAGTCCATGTCCTTTTATTCGGGCACTCGATGGGGGGCATTGTCGCTGGAGAAACGCTTCTTCTACTGGCTTCAGAGCAGCCAATCCCTGCTAAAGAGGCGACTGCCAATTCGCAAATCCTCGATCCTGGGTCGTTCATGTTTCCTCATATCCAAGGAGTGCTTGCATTCGATACGCCGTTTCTGGGAATTGCCCCCGGGGTCGTCTCGTACGGCGCGGAAGGACAATACAAGAATGCTACAACTGCGTACAATGCGATCACGGAAGTAGCAGGACTGTTTGGCTTTGGGGACAACAGCGGCTCATCTACTAACCAGGGAGCCACAAACAACAAATCCTTACCTTCACACCAAGCTAGCGCTACCACTGCATCTTCAGATGCTGCAGCAACGCCATCTTGGCAGCGGTGGGGTCGATATGCTATGTTTGCAGGGGCTGCAGGAGCTGTAGCTGCGGGAGGAGCGGCTGCAATGTATTCCCAACGCCAGCGCTTAACTGACGGATGGGGTTGGGTCTCATCTCATCTTGCATTTGTTGGCTGCTTAGCTCGTCCCTCAGATCTCCGCCACCGCATGCTACTCTTGTCTGAGGTACAAAAGGAACGCGGAATCGGCTGCACCAATTTATTTACGGCCTTGGGCAAAAATGCAACGTCGCTGGTAGACACATCGGGGCAAGGAAAGACATCACTGAGTCAAAGAATTATTCGCTCGAGATACCGTACATTCTGTACCCTCCCTCCGGAAGTGGAAAACGAAGATACCGCGTACGACTCGACTGTAGGAATGAGATGGGTCAAGGCTGTGAATGACAAAGCAGCCGACGAAATTAAGGCCCACGTTAGTATGTTTTTACCAAAGGAAAACCCTGCTTTTTATGAACTGGTCAATGAAACATGCAAAATCGTGGCGGGGTCTGTTGACCAGGGGTGGTGTTCGACCGCGACGGGGCCTATAGAGGAAGTTGACCGCGACATGCCGCGGACCGGGACCGCTGGGACCCCTGCCGACCATGATAGTGGCTTCATGGATGGTGATGATGTCGTAATTGTGGAATAAACGCTATTATTGGTCGTCGATTATTTCCAATTTCAAGCGCAATTCGCTTACGTGCCCTATCGTCGGGAACGCAGGACAACCGTTTGGACCGCCTGTAAGGCCTCTGCAGGATTAAAGTTGAGCTAATCATGCCAGTCGGAACAGCCGACGCATGATATCGCTTATGACGGTTCCATCTCTTCCGGTGTTACACCCCCTATTCCGAATGGCACACCTTGGTGGTCGAGGGGTCAAAGAATGGTGCGATAAATATCCGTTACTATGATAAAGTGGGGGGTTGAGATCATGTTGTTCCCTTGGCCACGGACGGCCTCCGAAATCGCTGTGGGTTTTCCACTCTCAAACCATCACGGGTCGAACTGTGGGGATCAGGGAACGGCCACAGATCCCTTACTCCACGGTAGCTGCGGAACTATCTTCCTAGGCCCATTTAGCAACAACACATTGGCCCCTCCGTTCCTGGTTCCGGCCAAGTGACAGGGTTACCTAAATTTTAGCTGGTAACGTTTTTATTCTTCTCCTTACACTGCAGGGTTTGGCAGTTTCGTAAATGAGACGCGAGATCGGTCATGTGAAATATCAAAATTTCAATCAAACCGGGAGGGGTTTGAAGAACGGCTTGAATCACTTTAATTGTGTAACTATCCTAGATACAGAACTTAGTTGGCAAGTGATCCACTGTACACATCACACCAAAGGGGTCAAAAACTATCAAAGAAACCGTTGTATGAATCAACGCTACCGTCGCATGTAAAACTGAAAGAACACATCGTCGGAAATGTAACAGCCGGAGTTCCACACATGACCTGGCAAAACGTTACCAAGAACTAAATAAATACTTGAACTAAAATAAAATAACAAGGAGGACACTAGGCATCCAACCAACGCTCAGGCATCAACTCGTTAGGCCGCAACAACGTGAATTAATGGCCAATTTTGGAAGGCTAAGAAAAAATCAAATAAATAACCCTTTGGATATGATCGTCACCTCGAAATATATCAACCCCCCCCCCCCAAATAGTTATTAGTAATTGTGGTTATACGCCGACGCTCGGTGGTGATACATGCTCCCGGCATACTCCGAATTTGTGTCCTGGTAGGTGGTTGCGCGACGATCTTCTTCCGGAAGCAATTCCTTAACTTCCCATGTATTGGGTTTGATGCCGACGGAGAATTCGAGATCTTCCTTCGTAATGTAATCCCAGAACTGGGGATGATCAGCACCGCATACATTAAGTGTGGAGCAGGGCTTAGATAATGGAAACTGGAACAAACGCACCTTGTAAACCATCATGACCGCCAACAGATTACAGATAGTGGTAAAGAACAGACCGTCCAAGTAATGTTGGACATTCTCGCAGATGGTGTCGCTGAACGCATAGAGGAGCACCTGGCCACAGATGAAGACCAGGAGACCGAATGCTATATGGCCGAGAGGCCAGCGGTCTTCGAGCGTGTTCATGACCAATAGGAGCTGCATGATAAGGTAGACCGCTATACAGACCGCGTTGAGAATGTAGAGCACTACGAACATGCCGACGGTGTTGGTGGGACTGAGCCCACCCCATGACTTGAACGTTAGGAGAGAGATGACAAATGAGATGGCGAACATTGCCGCAGACGTTAGACGTAGGAGCCAGACTGAGAGCGCGGTCCCATCTTCGTAGAGCTGAAATCCTACGAATCCGTTGACCAACAGACTCGTGCATAGGGCTGAGGTTAAGCCGTTTTGTGCAGCGACGAAATAGGGGAACGGGCCGCTCCTGGGTGGGACTACTCCGGCATCGATGACCAGGGAACACATTGTGAGGAGCATGTAGATGTAAAAGAAGGTGCTGATCTCCTTACGACCTAGATAGTCACAGGCGGGGTTAGCGACTGCTCTCTGATTCTGAGTAAATCCCGACTTTGGTGTACGGACCGACCGCGGTAAATTTGGACCTGATGTGTAGGATCATAATAACTGTCATTGCCAGTGCGATGATATGGACGAAGGATGCGGCGCCTTCGAAGATTATTGTGTTGGCTAGCTCGATGTTGCGTGCATAGCAATTGGGGATGATGCCGGTCGCGCCTGAGATCGATGATGCCGGGCCCACGAGCGAGCATAGCGGCAGCGCTGCCTTCTCGCAGATCATGTCGAAGTCGCCGAACCCCATTTTGACCGCCCGTTGAAGCTGGGTGTGGTGTAGCCGTGAGATTGTTTGTGTTGTTCGATGATATCGCAAGATGAGCGGATCCGAGCCGTCTCCACAACGACGGATGGAAGACGGGGGTTCCAGTGGTCCAGATAGGGCTTCCGCGGTATGCACTGGATAATCTGCAGCGAATGACTGGTGTATTCCGGGAAATGAAGCCGTAAGAGTGAGATCCCGACAGCGAGGCGACAGCAATTAGCGTCCGGCGCGGGTTTTGGCCTTGTTTCTCCTGGGCTGAGGCATCTGGAACAAGAATCACGAGGTGCGCTAAATCTAGATCCCGGCTAACTTAGATAAGTTTAGCTCCAGGTGGCTATTTTGGGATTAGTGCATCTCCCCGGATAGGTCACCTCTACGCTAGCCCGTCTTGGTAGCTTGTTTATCTGGGCCGAAAGCAGCAGGCTAACCGCCTCGGGCTTAGGCCGCAGAAGTAGGTAAGAACTTAGGTCTTGTTATACAAAATTCACATTCTCCAGAGATGTCGAATGAGGCCACCGGAGGTCACAGACAAGCCTGGCCATGCAAGTGTGGCCGCATAAGTGCCCTGGGCAAAGGGGATGTGCCGCGTGCAGATTCCCGTATTATTGGCCTTGTTTTGCCTTGCGATAATTGACTGGAGGCAACGAAGCCTTTGACCCTGGCTCGAAAAGCCGCCAAGAACCTTAGTATGTTCATATGTATTCTACTTGCCAGAAGAGGATCCCAGATCGGCCAATCGCTGAATTTAATTTGCGATTCTCTTCGGACAAAACATGTCACTGGGATTGTATGTACGGTCATAAACGAAAGATGAGGCTTGCAACCGGCAGGTACACCAAAGTCACTTTGACAGGGGCCTATCGTTTCTTTTCTTTTCTTGCTTTTTTTTTTCTTAAAAAAGAAAGAAAAAAAGAAAAAAGAAAAAAAACTTAGGCCAACAGAACTGACAGTACTGGCACATGATTGACAGAAGACGTAAAAAGCAATGTTAGCCCGAACCCCAGTCAGGAAAACCCGATCCACGGAGGTGATTGAAAATGCCACTTACCTGCATCTAAGTGGTCACCAACATCAGGGCTAGAGGTCTTAGCACCTTCTAGAATGAGTATACCGCTTTACAGCCTGAGGTGGAGATTACTGAGGGTATGGATGGACAAGATCCCTGGAGAATTACATCACGTCTGCGGAGTTGGAGAAGGTGAAACGGTCCTTTCCTAAAGTTTTACAGGCATCGAACCCCACACACATTGCCTTTCTTTCTTCTTTCTTTCTTTCTTATTATTATTTCCACCCCCCCCCTCCCCTCTCCCCTCCTTCCCCTATAACACCCGATTGTCCCCGGTCTATGAGTCACTTGACCGTGATGGCTTTGTTGCTCATTGAAGTTACTATTCCGACGATCCATATAATGCCATTGTTGAACTTACGACCATCTCTGCTTTGAGCCCTTGGATGATCAAGTTGATTATCTGATGATCATCACATCGACAGTTGTTGGCTGATTAAACTTTTCTCGAAGCCGTGGATCGATTCTTCGTTAGCCGCAGTCAAAGCCCGATGGTGGGCTGTGGTAACCTTGACCGGACCTGCCGTGGGTCACTATCCCGCGACATACATACTTCATTCGGACTTAGACACCCTTCTTCCGCTCGTATACTTTGCAATATTTGTTTTTGTAAACTAAGGTTCACAGGGAAATGGGGAGAACCACTGTAGTTTTCTTGGCATACTGATTTCTTCAATCAGCTTACGTATGCGATATCAAGCACCAACGACAGATAATGCTCTCTTCCCGTCTGTAGATGCAACTATCTTATGATATCATGGTTCCTTAACTGATGGGGCTTAAGATAATAATATCATCGACTAAGGAAAAAGAAATAATGGTGATAAAAATTAAACGGGATGATAGAATTCTAACCAGTCGTCTCATGAGTTGGATCGGATTCAGTTCCGAGCCACGGATTTCAGACCCTGAGGCACCAACCAGATGTTTTAAACTTTGAGCCTGAACGAGACTCCGCTATAGTTTGTACCATTCGGTGGATTCTGTGGCTTTAGGTGGCTCTAGTGAAACCCGGAGAAAAATTCGCTCAAGTCACAGGAGTCTCTCTAGACGCCTTTCCCGGTTATACGGAGTAGATTAGGGTACAAGCCGATCTGTCCATACTACGGCGCCGAAGCCGTAGCTCTAAGGAGACGGGATTGTACATATAGCTTAGGTCAATCATCACTTTCATTAGGGGCTGGCTGAGTCTAATTAAAGGAGGCATATGGGTACCCAACACGTCTGCTTTTTTTTATTTATTTTTTGGTCCTTTTTGCTTTTGTTTTTCTTTTTTTTCCCTTCTTCTCTTTTCTTTTCTCTTCTCTTTTTTCTTTTCCTAGAAAAATGACGCTGTGGAGCGGAAGGAATACTGGACATCCATGAATTCCCCCGGGTCAGGCACCATGAACCTTACGATATTCATCCAATGAGAACCCGCCGCCCATGCGAGATATTCTGAAACCCTAAGTAGGTAACGGTTGAACCAACAAGCCTTGTCGGATATGATAATGTAATTGATCAATTCCTCTCCTCATAATTGACAATGAAAAATTCCTCATATATCCGCCAGCCAAGGTTATGGGTAGCCTGAAGAGGAACTGTGGAGGAAGGTCTTCAACAATTGAGCAGGGCAACCCCAACAGTTTCGTGCCGTTACATCGGCACTCCCTAATCGGATTAACCTCTACCGACATTGTTTGCTTTGGACCTACTCCAGACTCACTGGTGGTCTAACCCACGATATGTCCAGGACTTTGCCGTCAGTCATGCATGAAGATCCTAGTTAGCGCCACGTGTAGATGAAGCATCAACGGCTGCGAGGGACCACGTCGATCTCCCATTGCCCCGATCGGTCCTAAAGCAGATGAGGCTTCTCTCCCTTCGCGTGGGACACTTTCCTCTAATGTTACTACGATACAAGTTAGCTGCCGCGTCGTTAGTCTGCTTGCTTAGTTTCACTATTTTAGATTGCTGCAGTTCCAATGACGCTTCACGGAGATGGGCCGGTGGCCTTGCAGGGGTAACCTTTTTTTTTTTTTTTTTTTTTCCCCCTTCACTCTTGATGCCAGACTACTTCATAACTCTGAAAATGGATCGTCGGGCACTACCTTGTTTTTAGTATTTTTTAATTTTGAATTTTGAATTTCTAATATTTTTTCTTTTTTTTCTTTACTTGGTATTTTTGATTTTTATTTGAATAATAAATAAATAATAAATAAATGAGTAAATGAATAAATGAATTTCTAATTTTCTTCACTCCCTGTCTAACCATTCGGCCGCCGGCTTGTGATGGGCCACTACCCTGGTGGTTCTCTCTAACTTGCTAGCAGCAAACAAGCCATGCTGTAGTTACCCTCCATGAGCAACGTACATATAAGTATTATTTATTCTTCCTCCCCTGCTCTGCCTCATGTGGCCCATATTGATACAATTACCTTCTTCAAACTTATTCAGCATATCTTCCTTTAAGTACATTAATCCTCTTCATACCTCCAGATCCTAGATCACCCCTTCATACTTCCGAGGCAGGGCGACATTGGATTGTTCGATATACTGCTACACTACTATCATAACCATCCACACAATTGAACTTGTCTAACCTTGCGAAATCTGAGACAACATTCCGTTCCTCAAAAGCCATCCCCTTTTTGGAGGCAGTGGATGCGGCAGCAATGTGCAACTACTTCAAAAATTACTACATATACAGCACCTGTCGTGAACCGAATGTGCATTTCATCCGAACCTCCATCGACGGATCTAAAGAAAACCGATGTGCCGACGGTCCTCACGATCGATTCATTGTGGTGGTTGGCAAGTGTCGACTTTGTCGTTGAGTTGATATGGATCGACGTAAATGAAATACTATACGGCCTCAACGGCCTCCTCCGAAACTAGACGGCGGCATATCTTCACGGCATATCTCACGAATTCATTCGAAAACCACCATTTATAATGCTTCGATTGTTCTATGAGCGCCTTAATTTTCTTTCTCTTGTCCGAAATATTTGTTTTGCTAATGTCTTCCCCCCCCCCTTTGTCGTTCTCTTTTACTACCTATGCTCCCTTTATTTCTTTCCTTTTCTGCATCTTTCAGAAATTCCAGGCGAAAATTTTCTGTCACATGTATATTGGATTTGGCACGGGTATCATGTATGGCGCTTTCAGGAGTCACCAAAAGAGGGTTTCCCTTTTTTTCACTTTTTTTTTTTTTTTCCCCTTTTCCTCTTCCCCTTGTTTAGATTCCATTCATGTTCTGCTTCAGCCATGTTATACACAACTCTGTTTTTGTCAACAGAAGGGAACCAAAAAAAAGAAAGAAAAAAACCAGACTAAATTTACCACCATTGTTGCCTATTTGGACGGGTTACTATTGCCTCAGAATGGTGG
Organism: Aspergillus bertholletiae; assembly: GCA_009193595.1. Classification (NCBI taxonomy): domain Eukaryota; kingdom Fungi; phylum Ascomycota; class Eurotiomycetes; order Eurotiales; family Aspergillaceae; genus Aspergillus; species Aspergillus bertholletiae. Next base: position 153,441 of record ML736202.1, read on the forward strand.
TGTCTTTTCCGAACTGCTTTGTTCTTTTCTTCACCCCTCCCCAAGTGGGAACGGACTGACTCGCGAGGGGGGAACCACTTCGACGAGTAAGAGAAGCGGGAACTAAGGGGAAACGCTACACAAGAGGCCCGCCTTGACCTTCTCTTAGACTAGCATCAACAATACTCTGGTTTGAGGATAGAGTACAGCGCAATACCACTAGCCACCACTTGTTATCAACCAGTGGTCATTGCACTTGACGCAATGAGGTGCATGATAGCAGAACCATTGCCTGCCAAGCATATATCATCCTGCATCTACGGAGGCCCAGACGGAGTCTGTGCTCCCCCATCCTATGACGAAGTAAAGCGACCGGCCAAATGGTGTGGGCTCTAGTGGTTCTGAGAACCGGCTAGTTGTCAGACCGGTGGCGGAACTGCATTTTCCCCCGATGGAGGGTTGACGGTCATACGGAACATCACTAAGCTTGAAAGATCTAACAAGGATTAACGGGCTTGGTCTACTTTCTTTTCTGGTTCTCTTTGTTCTATCCTGGTCTTGGCCTTCAAGAAACCCCCTACCAAAGCATTGCCACTCTGTGACGGGCATGACCGATGCAATGCGATGGATAGATGCTGTCTACAGTCCACCAACCCCCTCTCCCCTCCCCATGTGAGGCAGTGGCACAAGAATGGGGATGCATACGGAGTTGACGTTAGTGAGTCAGCTAGCACCGGACAACAATCAGTTGGTGCTAGAATTGCATGGACGGGTGGGGATTTCCTAGGGTTAGTCGCCAACCTCTCCTGGGAGTGGGGGAGGCCGAAGAGTTTTCGGATAGCGGCCATTCAGGCATACTGCATATATTATCCCCGCAATTCTATCCCTTTTCATTTGCCTAGGGATCGAACGGCAGCGATCCTTCCTCGCACCACGGTTAATAATTTAATTTCCGATGCCTGCTAAGGAACGCGGAGATACCATTGTGTACGGCCACTTTACCTTCTGGCCAAGCCCACTCTCGGGCCGAATGTGCATTCCTGCAGGGCAACGCTTAAAACATAGCCGGTCCACTTGCTACACTAAATAGTTCAGGGGGAAGACTGGATCCGTGGTGGTTGTCATATTCCCTGTATACATTGCCTCACTATTGGCCAGGAGGAGAACCTGAAGAAGCGACCGTCAGCCGTTGAATAACCATCTCGCTGTTCTGAAGATCGTGGGGTCCAATAAGAGAAGCCATTGACGCTGGAGGCGTGGATCACTTAAGTGGCATGTATGCAAGCTCTTTTCCAAAGTATCGCGCCATACGGTCATCAAAGTTCGGTGATCGAACCGAACCGAGGCCCTATGGATATATCCGCATCATATCCTAGGGAGCATCACCTCTACACTACTAACGCTCGGGCGGGTAGAAGCGACGCCCGGGTAGCACATGTCACCCATTCCATGGCCTGATACAACGGAGTATGATGATCATATTCACCCAAGGTTAGCCACAAAAAAAATTTTTTTTTAAGAGCCGAGACTATGATGCATAACCTGGTCTCACCACAATCATTAAAAAAAAACTTTGCCTGAAGTTTCAATTCATTTCCTATTCTGGTATATTTACACGAAAACAGACCTTGTCTTATCACACTAACCCTTCGGTCATACTATATTAGAGTATTTTGGTTCTTACTCGTTGATTATGTTAAACACTTAATACTCTTACGCGGCCTTGAACTAACACCGCTAACATCATGCAGGTCTTCGAAGCACCATTTGAACGGCTGCGGATCTGTATAGAGGGTCGAAGCGCCGGTTCTGGGAAATCAGAGTTACTAAGAGAGGTCGGGGCACAGTTTCCTCACATAGTCCCTGTAAACTGTATGATCTGGCCTCCTGCCGGTCTGAAGAGTATACGTATACTCCCGTACGGAGTAGGGATTTCCACAGTCCGAAGCAAACAGAGCAAACTGAAATGCTGAAGTCAAAGGCCCAACGAAATCCCCACATTTATATGTACCTTGTAGTAGGTTGAGGGCACGTGCACTCTCCTATACTACTAACATTCATCCACAGTTAATTACTAGGTACGGAGTACATACCGCGGGATACGAGACAGAGGCAAGGACAAAAGACCGGCTAATCGGTCGATCGAAGAAAGCTCAATGAAACTCCGGAGCCGGCATGCCTCGTTATTAGTATAAAGTACGTTGATCCTGGAGAAGTACCATGCATGCCGGCACGTACGAGGGTGCATAGGATCCTGTCTGGTGGCCAGCCTCTGCAAAGACACAGCCTGGGGGAGCAATAAACCCCTGCCACGTTGGCTCGGCAGAGTAAGCGGCGTGAGTGAGGCGAATGCGCAATAAAAAAAAATAGCACTGCTGCTTCGCCTCACTCGTCGCACTTACCATGAGTCTATATATTAAACTTCAGCATCCCTACAAGTGAAAAAAATAAAAAAAAGAAAGAAAGAAAGGAAAAGAAAGAAATGGCATGCGATTATCGAGTCCACTTGAACTCGTTACATATCTCTCCTGAAAAAGACAAGTAACTATCGTCACATACTACTCCGGTTCTCCTCTAGCTCCTGTTTCTTTGTTCATCCCTTACCTACTCATTGATTTATTTTCGAGAGGTCGGGTGTCGCCAAGATCAGACCGAGTCAGTGCCTGACTAGTTCCCAACTAGTAAGAAACGGCCTTGGAGCTATGACCGTAGCCTAGTGGACTACCTAAAGTAGAGGTGGCCATTTACCCTAGGCCGGGGAAACTGTTCGCGTACTAAGAAGTGTCGACTGCGTTCGCTAATCTCATTTATATGTATTTTAGGTAGATTTTAGGTAGACCAGTGAGTTCTCATCACGTTTCCTCCTTCCACGGTAACGTCGGGTTTAAGATCGACGAGACGGCACTGGTCTCGTTCCCTAATCTCAAAGCACTATCAATGCTCCGCTTGTCCAGAACAATCTATCTTCAAACCCCTGGTTCCAAACACCTAACACCCGCCTCGCAACATTCGCCACTGTCTTGCTGAGTTTCTGCAAAGAAACCAAACCCTCAACCACCATCCCTCCATTCTCACCCCATACCTATATATCGCCTCATTCCACTCTCTTGGCGTAGTTCCATCCTACCCACCGGTCTACCCCAGCAGCTCGTATCGGACCGGGTTAGTTTAGGCTAAATGTAAACAAACCATGGGAGACTTCGCTCTCTAGCAGGGGTGTACGTATACATGGCAATATACCTAAACGCTAGTAGTATGAAGATAAATGGACGATATATATGAATTTGGAATAGTCTAGTTGACTTTATCGGCTACGGCTGAATCCTTTGAATAGAAAAAGATAAAATAAATAAAGAAAAATTCCATAAGGGGGTTCTTCCTGCTTATATGGTTGCGTAGAGGTTAGGTAGGTTTGCCCCCTGGATCAATACTCTTGGTGTCACGTAGGTATACTTCATTCAATGCAGGACGGATAGGCAACTAGATTGGTGATGGCCGTATCGACATACTCCGTACAGGTAGTCAGGAGTATAGTATTAGGCTGTCGAGTGAGGGATTCCTGTATTTTTGGGTCACTGTGATGTACATGACCGCACTTGAGTCTACTTATTCTTGTCTTTCTGGTATTATGGCGGTAATTGCTCTACTATACTTTACCTGTTTCAGCTAAAGAACTCCTGTAGATAATAATAGAAGAGTATCTCAGCCACAGACGAAAGAACGCACCATTTCCATCTAAGCACTTATATATCATGTTGACGCTGCCTAATTAGGCCTAGCGCTGTGTTTCTTCCTAAGCGATATCTTCTTCACACAGTCATGTTGATAGATTCAAGGAGCAAGGATCTAATCAAGGAATTCAACCAACTTCCTATACCTTCCAACATATCACAAAAGAAAAACTACAACAACAACAGTGGTGGTGGTGGTAGTAGTAGTAGTAGTAGTAGTAGTAGTAGTAGTAGTATCCAAACAACCCAACCTGGGGCATTATCAAACTAACAAACTTCATATCCCCTAAGTTTCAAAACCACCCAACCAACCACAAAAGCCCTAACCACCGGAAATCAACCACCTTGTTTCACAGCCCCATAGTGCCAATACTCTCGATATCCGCGCTCACATATATCCCTCCTCCCCACTGCCGGCCTTGATATAATATAATAACACATACTTCCCCAGCAAAAAGATGGGATGGACTGATTCCGTTGGTCTCGACTCCCGACTCCCGACCCTCCCCTGGGCCGACCCGTGTTCTTATCAAAATCTATTAACAAACTCTTCTAAGTACCATCTATAACTAACCAACTAACTAACTAATAATGCCCATGATGATGGATAGTATGTGCTATACACAAGGGCCAAGGGGCCAAGGCCCTGGGGGGAAGGAGTTTCTGAAACATAGTACTTACTTACTTCCTACGGCGTATTGGGGGGGGGGGGTTTCTTTTTTTCTTGTGGATTGATAATTAGTAGCTAGTTAGTAAGTGGCATGGTTAACTTGGACCCTGGATTGTTGAGTTGTAGCAGGGGGTTTTCGTTTCGTTTCATTTTAATTTGGTAAAGGAGGGTCTGTTATAGACTAAGATTCATTTAGATAGATGACTATATGGAGGGCATTCCATAGTACACCGTACTTACTTACTTCGTTGGATGCTTCGTAGTTCGTTAGTAATTGGTAGTTATAGTGACATAAATAGTTACTGCGTACAAGAGACAAACGTTACCTTGTAATAGTTCTATTTTCATACTGTGTACATACATACATACATATCTAACTTACTTAACTACTACTACCTATATACTACTTAGTAGACGTAAGAGTAACTTACTAGTAACTTACCAGATAGAAAAAAAAAACAAAAAAAATGTATGGATCCCCTCATTCCCAACAACTTAGCTACCCAACCAAGTAAACAACTCAGATCCCCATACACACCAAAGGCACTCTCATTTCGGACAAAGAGAGAGAGAGAGAAAGAGTCTGAGAGAGACTACACCGTAAACCCTGTAGTCTCAGTCTATAGTAGAAGAGTTATAATAACACGCCGTGATAAGTTGAAGCCCAGTACCGAGTTGCTCCGTACCTAATTTGCTTGGCGGTTTGGTGGGAAAAGAAAATTGAAAAAAGGTTGTCATTCTTAGTTTACTGTTTAGTTTGGGAACTAAGCTTTTGGGATTGGGCTTGGTTTTTTTTTAAAGTTGTAGTTTACTACGGAGTAGGTATGCTGTTGGTAATTGTTGTATTGTGTGGACACTAACTTAGTACCTATGGAGTTGGTTGTTGGTCTAGTAGTTATGTTGTTGTTGTAGTTGTAGTTGTAGTTGTAGTTGTAGTTGTAGTTGTAGTTGTAGTTGTAGTTGTAGTTGTAGTTGTAGTTGTAGTTGTAGTTGTAGTATCTACTATCTAGTGGTGGTAAGTGGTAGTAGTGATAGTAGTAATCCAGGTTGGGGATGCCTTTTGACTAGTTAGTTATTAGGTTATTTACTACTTACTTCTATGGGGTGATTAGGATTGTGATGGGATACGTGATGGCGTGGGGGGGGCGCCTGGATTCTATTTCTTCTTTTGTCGTTTCCTTTCGACTCTATTTTCTATTTTTTCTATTTTTGAATCCGTATTTTTTATTTCGGTTTTTTAACATGGGGTTGGATACTAGTTTTGGTGGGCTGTGTGCCCTGGGATGAGGTACGACGTGTTATTAGGTAGGTCAAGTAGATGGCGCCCAGTTCAAATTCATCAATAACTACTAGATATATATCCCATGTACTATGTACTATTGTCGTTTCTTAATCGCAGAAAAACCGCAGTAGGCCTCCTCATAAACCCTGCCGACCTGATTCGCCATCAAATACCGCATACAGATGGTAAAAAAGGATATAGAAACCGCCCCGAGCCCTCACTTCTCCGAACTAGGCTCACGAACCATGCAATAAAGCTGCCGAGCACATTATTAGACACCCATCTCTCACACTCCCAGGGAGGGAGACAAAAAAAAATGAAGGAAAGAAGAACCTACCATGCAGACATCCTCCCCATCGCGACACTCCATCTCCTTCTTCATCCTAAATCCCATCTTCTCATAAATCTGCACGTTAGGCACATTCCGCGAACTCTCCAGATAGCACTTCACCCCCTCCCGATCAGCCATATCCGTAACAGCCTCGAACAACTTCCTCCCAATGCCGCCCCCCTGCGCTTGAGGACTGACAGCCACAATGTTACAGAAATAGTACCCCCGCGGATCATCCCAGATGGCGCTCTGCGCCTCCTGCTGTCTCTCCTTCCAGATCCAGTACCGATGGGACCGCAGTCCGCCCCGTCCCAGATGCCACACGTTGTTCAGCATCTGTCGCCAGCTCAGCACCCACCCCTGGCACCAGCTGTACCAGCTCTCCGGCTCGGAGGCGGCATGCGGCCGTAACCAGCAGGACACGCCGACCACGCGGCCGACGCCGTTCTCGCTGGTTTCCTTGGCGACATGAAACAGCGCGTTGTTGATGCCCCAGAGACACCGGGCGGCGAGAGAATCATAGTTTCTTTGCTTGTTGAACTGTTGCGTTCCGGCCAAGGCGTGTGTCCATCACGTCGGTCGGTGATTAACCTCGACCGCGTTGATGTGCCGCTATTCGTTAGCCTTTTTTTTGTTTCCTCTTCAAGATTCCTTATCTGGAATATTGAGAATGACGGGTTGAGTCTTGGGGGTTCTGGGAATGGGGAATGCTTTTTTTTGTCTGTTGATCGGAACTCACCATGGAAGGATCAAAAACCCATTGGAAATATGGGTCGTCTGCGAAAGCTTGTTGGATGACTTCGACCGCGCCAGGGATGTCTGCTTCTGTGAGGGGGACGACCTCGACGGCCATGGTGACTGTGGAATACTGGAATTCGGATTTAGTTCGGGTTTGTACCTATGTGGTGAGTGCCCGGACCGTCTATACAGAGGAGCGCCGGGAAAGGGGCGAAGAGGCCTACCGGCTGAGGGTTGAATATAGTATAGTTCTTCGGATGCACGGTATTTTCTACCCCCAGCAAGAAAATGTGGCGAGAGCAGATGGGAGGAGATCTACGAAGACAAGAGGTCATTCTGAAAAAGCATCTGCTCGGCAATAATCCGAAAAGGAAGCTCTATGCGGGATTCCCCACACGGTTCTGTGCTGGGCGGTAAAGGTAAGGACTACAGATCTCAACGACGTCATTTCATTTCGTATTCCTCTGGTTACAGCAGCATCACCGCCCATTTCTTCTTGTATCTCAATACCCCATGACATCCCTCCTTTACATAGCGATGGCGAAATAAACTTGACCATAGCCACCAAGCACTCAAAGTAGATAAGGTTCACTGTCACTTGCAGGCATATGGAGATCCGCCCCGGAGATCAGCTCTTGAAAGTGGAGCCGATAGGGCCAACTTTAATGTTGGAATAGGCCACATAGGCGCCAGGGTTGGAGGCTTCAACCTCGCTAGGAACTCCAGATGACGTGGAACAGGTTCCACGGGCCACGCCGGGCTTGCTCGTAGAATCGGTAGTGGGGTAGTTGCTGTCAAGCCAGAGCATGCTGGCATAGTAGTCATCCCACAAGCTCATGACCAACACCATTCCAGCCGACATGGCTTCGCTCATGCCGGCGAGCCCACCGTGTTTCGCGAAAGTGCCCGAGCCATCGAACAAAGTGTTCTCTGCCGTGCAATACTCTGAGTTGATGGTGTTGCCACTGAGACCGCTAACATCTGCATTGGGTTGGGCGTATGTGACGCCATCTTGAACGTAGAACCGTTTAATCTCAGACAAGGTACCGCTGGATGTGCCATCATTCGTGATGAATTGGGTCACGACGGTGATCGGCTTATTGGTATCGATGGTCTTACCAGGGCCATAGAAGGTGGTGTTGCCCACACGATATGGGTTGAAGTCGCAGCCGTCAGGATCACACGTACCACCGTAGCGATCGGAACTATATGTGCCACCGCAGGCATCCCCAGTGCAGAGAGTGTTGGTGGGCGTATCGCATGGGTGGGGAGTGAGAGCTTGCGAAATGCTGTTAGACTCCCATATGTCCAACTCTGCGCAGCAGGAGCCATGGTTTCCGGTGCCGGTGTTCGCATTGTTAGTTGAGGACACCCATCCTTCAACATTGGCTTGTCCCTGGATAAACTTGATATCCCGTGGACACTGGGAGTCACAGTAACCCGTTCCGTATTTAGCGCCTGCTTTGTTGTTTGGATACTTCGAAACACCTCCATCAGCATCCATTACAACAAAGTACAAAGCGCCATTCAGACCACAGGGGAGCTTGGAGACGTCAACATCGAAGGTAAACTCCTGGTTCAACAGCTTGTAAACCTCGTAATGGGTATCGTCGGCCATCATGTAGACACGGGAACCGACGTTCTTCCCATTCGAGTTGTTGGTGACAAAGTTGAGACGCACTTCGCTGCCGCTGGTGGTGATACCATAAGTGTTGGAGTAGTCGGCGCCATCTAGGGCACATTTCTGGGCACAATCCTCATTGGTACTGCAGTAGGAAGTATCCCATTTGTTGCCGGTGTAGCAATTGCTAGAGCTCCCGGTTTGATGGACCCAACGCCAGTTGGCATCGAGGACAACGGAACCTTGCTCGGCACTGCAACTGCCGCCAGCACTACATGTCTCCCAGGTCATCGAGGGATGGGTTTCGGTTTGGTAAGTCCCAATCTGCTGCCCCTGGACAGCGGCCAGGGCTGAAGACAAGATGAGAGCATTGCGATAGATTTTGAAGGAAAGAAGAGAAGCCATTTTGACTCAGTAAAGCTTTACTGGTGCTTGAACTTCATGAGACATGTTGGAGAACCCCGGAAAGAAGACATCTTTATATAGGTGTCCGGTCCGATTCAGACATCACCGTATCGTGCAGACTTGAGCGTTTGTCTGCCGGATCGAAGGACCGCCGGTCCGTTGGAGGAAGGACATTAGAGTTAAAAAGCTCATCCTCCGTGATGAAAACAGAATAAGCTCTATCGAAGTAAAGATAGGCGTAGAAACCAATTCGTACTGAGCCTAAACAGGCTCATATTTTCCGTAACGAAGTCTTAGCGGCAAGCACTCTGAGCTGTACAGAATGTGGACACTTTACCCCGAGATCTCTTACTCCTCATCGTAATAGGAAAGAGCGCGGAATCTCCGGGTTGGGCGTCATGGGGACTTCTCGCACTTCTAGGCCAGGCATCTGTGAGATGATTGATCAGGTGGTCCGTCGTGCATGGTATGAAGAAATCGTGAAGAAACCGTAACTCTGTTTCATAAACACCGAGATCCAAGCTAGAAAGCAGGACCATAGGCGGGCATATCCATTAGAATCATATCATCTCCTTATTACTGAATCGAATATCGTCTTCTAAGCTGTGGCTATGCCTCCGCCAGACAACTATGCTGGGTGACTGTTCACGACCCCTCAATTAATCTAGCAAGACGAAACCTGGGGAAATGAGTTGAGGGGCGCCATATTCAAGTCTGACATGCAGGAGGCCACGTGCTAGTACTATAGCCATACAGCCACTGGGGACAACAACGCCGCAATCTCCACCTTTTTTTTACCCGGTTAAACAGACATCAAAACAGGGCAGCTCCCAGCTTGGGAGAATTGGGTTCATCAGCCATGGCCTGACAGCAAAACCTGTATGTGTTCCAGGCCATATGAATCATGATTCTCTTACTAGCCGTATAGAAGACCAGCGGAACGGCCCTTGATCTAGTCGGGTTCGTCTCTATTAGCGTCGTCCTATCACGCAGGTAAATATTGCTTGGCTATCGGCAGTTCTATCTAGACATCCCCGTCTGTAACGGCATACGTTCCGGGCATCTCGTTTTGGTCAGTCGATGGACGCTCATCTCACGAGCTAAAGTTAGCTAGCGTGTGCTTCAAATAAGATTTGCCAATTTCCCCATCATGCCGAGGCTCAATCTCGGAGAACGATGCTTCATGGGCACCATCCACCAATACATTCTTCACAGGATAAATGAAGAATGGGACGCTGTATTTCCTTCTCAACAGATGTATTTCAACCACTATAGTTAGAATCAAGGCGTCAATAATACCAAGAGATGACTTCTCCCGCATGTCACTCTTTTCTTCACTTATACCTGTGTCCGTTCCGTTGATTCCACGATCTGAGGATTGCTGGTCAATGATATTCAACAGAAAAACTTTTTCATTTCATTTTCATCTTTCTTTTTTCTCCTTTCCTTTCTCTTATCTCTTTCTTTGTTTCTTTCTTTTCTTTTAAAAAAAAAAACAAAAAGATCCATACATGTGTCCTGGGATAACTAAAATATTCGAAGCTGTGTGCGCTCTTGCAAGCAATCGTAGCCGAAGCGTGTTCAAATTAAGTACGAACAAGACCTGAATGTTGAAACAGCAGTCTATATACTTTAAAACATATAAACGTGTGAAACAAGTGATATCAATCGCTAGTTCAAATATGTTTGTGTGGTATAGACATAACGAACTTGAGGAACATGCGGCATATAGAGAAAAAAATCCAAAAAAATGAAATAAATAATCAAGATCGCTCATGATGCCCTCCCTAATCCAGCGCCGGTCATCATCATACTTGTCCTTCTGCGCCATTTAACCCTGTAAACCCGATTTATAACAAATATAAGCCATCAGCGTACAGCGCTAACCATAGGATACCATTAAGGGAAATTTCAAACTGCAAGATAAGCACCGTTCAATCCCCTCAAGATGAAAAGAATACATTTAATTCATGACATCGTAAAAACTCCGTAACTGATATCTAGCCGAGCGCCGTCGAAAGGATTAGACGGTCGACTGATCCAGACGAACCCACTCCCGTGGGACGTCCATACTGCGGTTCACCCGCCCTCCGGGCGTCAGAGGCACATCGACCCGTCCTAGACCGCGTGGGTCATCGGCAGTCTCCTCATAGCACGACAGACGAGAGAAATAGTCCTCCAGCACCGTCTCCCGGTCGTCATTGCCGACTATGGAAGTGTATTCAGGAGGTGGTGTTATGAGGGGAGGTGGCGGCGGGACATCTTCGAACGCGGGTGGAGCAAATGACGGAGCGCGGAGAAGATGCATAGGACGCGGTGGATGCTCATTTGCACGGTCACTTGGCTCGTGTGCCAAATGTGCTTGAGGAGGCCGTGCTAAGCCTCCAGATCCATTTGTGAAGCTCCGGCTAACTGCAGCTGGCGGCTCCTCTGCTTCGGAGGACGGAAGGTGGCCGGTCGAACTGGCTTTGTTGAGTGCAGCGGCTCCGGGACATCCACATTCATATTCCTGGGTAGGCGGCGCAGGATCTGAATTTGGCGAGGTATACGCTGGGAGATAAATGTTGGCCTGTGTGGCCTTGCACGAAAGTAGGTGGAATGGAGAGTCGATCGAGATCTCGAAATGTCTTCGCTTACTCGGATCTCTTTCATCCACCTTGGAGAGACGAAGGACAATCTGGAAGAATTATTTAGTCGGATTGCTTTCGGAGTCTAACAGGTGGAAGCCCATCATACCTTAATCCAATGATTGATCTGTATGTTTTCGTACGTTGTGTCAAAGTGTAGCCTGTGAGACTCATCCCGATTTTTCATCTCATGGCAACTCGGGAGTTGGACATTGAATTCCATTTCGGTCGGACCGATGCCGGAATCGCTGGCTAAATTGCCCAAAAGATTGGTCCGGTTCCGATCCACAACTTCATCACCCCTCGCAGCTGCAGTACGATGATCCCAGTCGATGCCACCACCTGCAGTGACTCGCATTGAGCTGCCTGGGTATGTACTCGTGCTGGCCGAATCAGCTCGTTTCTCGAACAGTAGCACCTTCTTGGCTGGCTGGAAGCGATGGACGCTCTTGTCTCCTGTCCAATGCTGAATGTTTTCCGTTACGTAGACTTTAATCCGGTGGCATTCGACCTTGGCTAGCGGTGTTAATTTGAATGCTATGGGGACCTGGCTGCCGAGCGGGAATGATTTCCCCGAGATAACGATGTCGTAGTGCAATTGATCTTCCCAGTTGCGAGAGATAGCGATCGGCTCGACCTGTTCTAAGGAGCCTTCCGCCGGCGTGCGAATGACCGGCACTTCAAGGTTGCCTAGCAGATTGGGCCGGAACGCACCCGATCGTTCCACGATGGCTTCCAGATCATACCGTACAAATCCCAGATCGGTCTTGATCGTCTCCGGAAGGGAGCCGTCGATCGGGAACTCGAAGTTGTAAAGGTAATCACCGACGGGAAACATGCGGTAGTTGCGCTGTGGGTGAGTGATTACGCTAGGGGGGGGATCGTTCTTCCCAAAGCTGCGAGAGTGATTGGATTGCAGAGAAAGGCGTTTGAGTTCCTTGCTCGTAGGCTGACCGTTATTGAGAGAGGTCGAGGATCCGGTTTTTAAGATTTCGCGAGTAATAGCTGTTGGACCGCCATCCTTTCCAGCAACAGAGGTCACCGGCTTAGCATGCTGATAAAAATTTGCCCCGTAGTCATTCGGCGTCAGAACCGAATCACCGTGGTTAAAATACATAACGCCATGGGTGACCAGGTCCTTCTTATCATGGTAATGTACCTTTTTAGGCGGTATCCCTGCATAGAGGTAAATTCTAGTCAGCACGCGTTTGAAAAGAAAAAAAAACATGTTGACAACGGTTGCTTAAACCTACCCTCGGGCCAATCAGTCTGCGCATGTCCACGGAAGCAGATCGATATCTTTTTTATTTTGACGCTTTTGGTGATCTTAAGATGCAACTGGCCACGGAGAATGACCGACTTCTTTGTGCTTGGGTCATTATGATCGTATCCCTGCAGGTAGAGCACAGGCTCCGTAAGGGCAATGCCCACTGTGATACCAGTTCCCGTTGCAACAATTTTCTCATGACGTAGCGTCGGAAACGGTCCCATCGAGTCCGATGACGGCGCACTCGGCACAGACCCCACAGAGGATTGGTTAACCGATCCGGTAGAAGACGAGTGGGAGCGCCTTCTGCCCATTCTTAGACCAGATCCTAAATTAGCGGAGGCGAGCATTCGTGCATCTTCGGGAGACAATACGATCTCGGAGACCGGACGAGGACGCTGTGTACGGGACATCGAGCGGATTGATGGTGGCGACTGAGCGCGGACGGAGCCCCCCAAGCGGAGGAAGCGCTTTGCGTTCTCGCGTGGACCCGCCAGCTTCCTAAAAATCGAAGCGCGGCGATTGGTCTGTTTGGGGAAATTGGCGCCAACGACGGATGGGTCGACTGACCGACGATTTTCGGCGCTAGAACTTGTATGACCGGACGATAAGGGCAAAGATTCCGGGGCACCACAATGTAGTTGAGCGACCGGGCTTGTGGTTGAGACCGATGCCAAAAGGTCCTGCTGCAGAGGACTAATATGAGCGGTTGTCATCGTGAAAGGCGCCAATTCAAAAGCATAATTGATGGGAAACGATTGATTTTCGGGGAAAAAAAAATTCAGATTATTGGAGTCTCAGCTCCTCTCTCTTTTTAAATGAAAACGGAAAAGGTAGGGAGAGATGGGGCTAAACTGAAACGAGCCTCGCTTTTCGAGGCAGTTTCAAAGAAGGAAACGAGGCAGGACTAAAGAAAGAAAGAGAAACACCCCGGGCTGAAAGGTGAAAAGGATATAAAAAGAACGAAGAGAGAATGAGCCAGGCAGGTGGTAGTAAGTAAATGAATGACTTACTCTGTACTCCGTCCTCGGCGGCTCACAAACAAGAACAAGGGTTGAAAACGAAAAAGCAAAAACTCCCAAAGTAAATATGAGGTACCAGATATTTTCAGGACTCAGAGTTTAAAAGCGCAGTAGTGACGCGCATTCAATGCGGCCAGTTTCGATCCTTCTCTCTCTTTTTTTTGGGGGGGGGGGGTTTACGGTCCTGGGTTTTTATTGCAGTCTTTCCGTTTTAGTTGATGATCGACCGGCCGAACGCAAGGGAGCAGACACACGGGGCGGTACGAGGAAGAAAAATGCGGAGAGTTTGGGTGTTGGTTGAGAGAAAGAAAAGAGGAGAAAGTACTCTCGGAGTACCGTTGACAAGAAGAAATAAATTGACAATTGGAGACGAATGACAGGATGATCAGATTCGGAGTAAATGATCTACCAAGGGGACCAGTCCAGAAGGGCCGATAAATTGCGGGGAGCAAATGTTCAGTTGTTGGTTGTCCTTTCCGTTGATACTCATACCATCAAACACTGTCCCGAAGGCGACCAGACCGACTGATGACGGCACTGACTCGGCGACAAGGATGAGGCGGTGCGCTTGGTTCCTTGGGCAGAGGACGCTGTCGAGCAATAAGAAAGTCAAACGGGGTGAAAGGAAAGAAAAGCAAATTACCACGAAAAAAGGTGCAGGGAGCGAATGATTTGAATAAGATTTCGGACGATGACGCGGAGTGGTTCGTTGTATCCGGCGATCCGTGGATAATGGTCTAAACTGCTTGCTCTCGACTAGTTCCTCGACCATGAAGCTATTTCGCCTCATTGGACTTTTACTGGTACGCTAAAGGGAAATCCTTGCCGGATTATTCAGTCCCAGGCATATTTCATGATTTTTTTTTCTTACTCATGTTGATATCCAGTGTTGTCGTCTCTAATCGAGAGTGGGAGGGAGAAAAATCAAAAAGTTTCTTGTACGGAGGCGTAATACTCTGCCTCATGTTTTTAATCAGCGTCTTCTCACGTCCATACTCAGTACCTAAATCCAATATCCTTCCTTGTTCTTGTGTATGCTATGACGTGATAGAAAAATAGAAGAGCATGTGACGGCGATCTCTTTGCATCCTTCATGTACGAAGTAATTAAGTACTACTTGTACTAGCAGTTAGTAGTACTAGTGACTTGTAGTCTACTCCTCTCCCAGAACTTGGAGTCCTGGAGAATACCTCGGAGTTGATTTGATGAACCCATTTCTATATTGGATTAGGCTTTCTTCCCTAGTCGGTTCAGCAGAGCGAACCAAATCCCTATGACAACCTAAATTTGTAGGGTGATGACGTTGGGGCCGTAGATTTCTCGGTGCCGAGAAACAGAGGCCAAAGATGGTGGCTAGATTCATCCGTGGCGGATATTACGGCACCACGAGATCAAGTGCCTAGAGTGAGACTGTAAAGTATTCCGCGGAGAGAAGGATACTATAAGGGGGGAAAATTGAGAAGAGGGTCTGAGAGTCCAATGTGTCAAGCATTTGGGGCACTCTGACCTGTCGTGTGTGTGCGGGGATGCGTTGCCCGTGGAGCGTGTGATTCATAACTACTGCAAAAGCCGAATAGTGAGATCATAAGCGATGCATCGCTTTCATTTCGGACACCTCGCTCATTAATCTAATTACTTCGTAACTGCCCTCTTACCCTCTGACTAATCGCTTGTCTCAAGGACGGTCAGAGATGTTGATTCCGTTAGTCATGTCAAATCAAATCGCGCTGGGACCTTATGAGAGTCTAGATAGTTATGTTACATCGCTGGTACCTTTTTGGCGAGGCAATTAAGACAGGGTTGGAAAGGGGGTGGGGCAACAAAATTCAAAAAGAGAAAAGAAGATGGAAGAAGAACGCCAGAATCAAATGCTTGTTGGTCTGAATAAGTTACGGTGGATCAAGAGTGCATTAGTTAATCACTGAATAAGGTCCCTCGCTCTAGAACTATTTGATGATCGAGACGTCAATTGACTTGAAGATTTTCCCAGCAGGATCGAGCTAAAATATAGATGAGGTCGCATAATTCCGCCAGATTGGAATGAAGGACTCGGATTTGAATTGCATTCCATTCCAGGATCGTGCGGTTATTTTCCGAAGATGAGTTAAACTATTTTCTAGAAGGCTATACGGAGTAGCTATTTGATCTTTCACGAGATTTCCACAAATCGATGACCTCATAGAATGTTCAGGGAATGTTTATGCCCAACCCAAGGCGGTTTGTACCTTAAGCGACTGAAATTCAAAACAAACAAACACACGCTTTGGGCATAGTTTCATCCTTTCTGTCTCCTTTTCTTTGAGGGTCCAATGGGTTTTTACTCCCCTCACCGACCATTAAACCTCAATGCCAGTACTCAATTCAGAAATGACCACGAAATTACGCATGGCCGAATGCACACAAGGCCCCTTGGAGCAATTCTACGTGGTCAACAATGTTACGCGACCTGTGACCCAAGTAAACATGCCTGGTCAGCCTTGTGGCTCCGGTAGAGTTTATCTCACTTAGAGTTGATATTACATAGATCGGCTAAGGTAACGAACTCCCGTGCATCGTTACGTTTTCAGGTACGGCCGTCACCCCTTGCATGAACCTTGCCATGTGTCTCGGCGAGTGAGGGGAGGTGAAGGTCAGTAATTCAGTAGAGTTTTCTCATTCGCCTTCATGAAGTGTTGTCTATAACCGGTAATCATTATCATCATGAGCAGTAGCCCCTTCTCCCCTTCCCCCCCAAAATCCCTCCCGTTATCCATACAATAAGAATTCTCCCTAAGTAAACCAGCTGTCATCAAGCTCGTTCATGTTCATCAAGCTATCGCCTTCCAGCATACTGGGGTCGCCAACGTCTCCACTGCCAAAATTCTCATTATCCATGAATAAGTCATCGAAGCTAGATTCCCCCGGGGCCATAATATCTTCAGTGATGTTGCTTTGCTGCCCTTCTGGAGCCCCGGTTTGAGCTGAAAATGCCTCGGTCTTCTGCAATTCTAGATCGAACATATCACCCCCAGTTGGGATGTTGGCTGCACCATTTTCCAAGCCAGGGACTTCAGTTGTTGTGTTCCCACTTTGGTCGACCCCCTTCTCCTGCTCGGCAGCGCCAGTTGTATTTGTAGCGCCAAGGTTGGATCCCGACAAGAAATTCTCGTTTCCAAGGTCGTCATCTCCAAAGTCTAAGTTCAGATCGAAGTCATTCGCCCCGCCAGTATCATCAAGAACCGAATCAAACTTTATTTCACCAGGCCCAGATTGAGACTGATCGGGGCCAACCGCACCAGGTTCGGCTGGCTTCTCTTCTTTTGCAAGAGCTTCACTGGAGTTCTGCTGACTGGCATCGACGCCTGTGTGTGATTGCACGGTGTCAGTATTGCACGGCTCTGATTGGACTTGATTTGTGTCAACTGCTGTAGTTTCCGCTTGTGGCGCAGTATCGGAATCTTTTGTGGCCTCTAGTTGACTCATAACAACATCTTCGGTTGGCTGCAGTGCTGCCTTTTGAGCTGCAATCGCCTCGTAGTCCCTCTCTAGGAATGCCTTGGCAATGAACTAATGTCGGTCAGTAAGATCAGCTAAGCATGGGCCTTCCGTTGGTCTATGGAAATGTAAAATACATACGATCTGTTCGGACAGATTGTCCAGCGCGCATTGAAATTGCTCATGGGCAACTGGAATTGAACGCTTAAGCTGGGCCCTGGATTGTGTAGAACCTCCTGATCGAAAAAAGCGGCCGGTTTCGATAAGCTGGTGAGGGTCAGTACTTTTGTGCTACAATAAGCTTGTCCACAAGGGCGTTACCGTCTGATTGACCATTGCCGTCAAGACGGCCAGAGAATCTGGATTTGAAAAATTTGAAGCAGCCATAGCCACTGTGGCAGTGCCGCGTTGTATTAGATGACAGCAAAGATACGAACTACTCTGAGGCTAAGAGGTTCCCTAATGGTTTCTGTTAGTTATTCAGGTCAGGTCCTCAGCTGACACAAATTCTAACAGGGGTTCCTATAACCCTGAAATGAGACGGGAGATAGATCAAACACAGCAACTCAAATAGCATGCGGGAGTACCAGCTACGGTACTACTCTCTCTAAAGACCACACGAGACCAATAAAAGGGCCAGAGGGAGCGCAGTCATGATGAGGATGAGGTAAGACAGGAGGCCATTTTGATGTTCTGAACAAAGGGGGAATGGGCTGAGAATATCATTACCTACCGAAAGAGCAAACCAAAGAACCCTGGCCTAATGTTTTCGAGCGATAGGTCGAATTGATGAGCAGTGGAGGAATTAAGCGCCTTACCTGAATGGAAAGTGACCCGGTCAAGGGAGGACTAACCTAAAGGGGCTAGAGCGCCCCTCACCCCAAGCGGCTCTTGACCATCCAAACTCCTCGTTCTTTTCTCCATTCTGACTCCCGTCAGGTCAGATCATCGCAGCTTTTCTTTTCCCCTGTTTCCATTCCATTTCATTTCATTTCATCTCTCGCGCTTGTCTATCGCACTTTTCGCTGGCGTCGAGACCTGAGTGATTGGGGTTTTCTTCCCTTTTGTTTTTTACTTTCCTATCTCTTTTCTTTCCTATTTCGTTTTGCATCCATTTCCTCCAGCTCGCTCGTGTTTTAACCCCCCGAACCTTAAGCTTTTTTCCACCTGTTTAACTTGTTGGGGAGAAAGCCGTGTTTTTGAGTCGTCTCGATTCTAGCGCTTCATCCGTCACGAAGCTGTTGCCTCACCCTTTCTCTAATTAATTTTTCTTTTTCCTGTCGTTATTTTTGACGACTGCACTTGTATGCTCCACTAATTCCCTGTTCCTTTCATTCTCCCTTTTCCTGTCCCTTTTTTTTTCCCTGTTTTGTTCTTTTGTTCTTTTGGGCGTTGGATCCCCGCGTCAGTGTCCGCCTTTCGACCTTGAACCAATTCGGTGACTGCGTAACGTTCTGCATCGCCCCGTCCTCAAAAGATCCTCATCACTCATCCTCACCCATTAAGCGCTCCCAGCATTCATTGACTTGTGCATTATATCGTTTCAGTGATTAGTTTCCTTGTATATTGCGGCTTGTGATCTTCCAACAATGGCTGATAACGTACCCGCCCAACCTCCTTCGACTCTCCCTCCGCCTCCGCAGACCTCTACTGCTCCAGGCCAGCAGTACGACGGGACTCAGGGCAATGGCCAAGCTAATCCTTCCCATATGCCGCCCCCCCCTCGCCCTCCAGTTGTGATCCCGCAAAATACCAATCCTATTCCCACGGCGATCACCTCTCCGATGTCTGGAAACATGATGTCCCCAACCAGCGCCGGCGGGTACGTGCGCCGGGCTGCCCCAGAGCCAAACAAGAGAGCTCTTTATGTCGGTGGTCTCGACCCCCGGGTAACTGAGGATATCTTGAAACAAATTTTTGAAACTACTGGACACGTTGTCAGCGTGAAAATAATCCCTGATAAGAACGTGAGTTCTGTGCGTCATCGTAACCTATCCGTCAACAACCATATGCACATCAACTTACGTACTAACTCCCACAGAAGTTCAACAACAAAGGATACAACTACGGCTTCGTTGAATTTGACGATCCTGGCGCTGCCGAA
Source organism: Aspergillus bertholletiae (assembly GCA_009193595.1). Classification (NCBI taxonomy): domain Eukaryota; kingdom Fungi; phylum Ascomycota; class Eurotiomycetes; order Eurotiales; family Aspergillaceae; genus Aspergillus; species Aspergillus bertholletiae. The sequence goes on from ML736202.1 coordinate 172,692, forward strand.
CGAGCCATGCAAACTCTCAACGGGCGCCGCATTCACCAATCGGTATAGTCGTTCGAGCCACCTATCCGTTCTAGAACCATCTCTGACGGGGTTTGCAGGAAATCCGTGTCAACTGGGCCTATCAGTCCAACAGCACGAACAAGGAAGATACCTCGAACCACTTCCACATTTTCGTTGGAGATCTGAGCAACGAAGTTAACGACGAAATCCTGCAACAGGCTTTCTCAGCCTTCGGTTCGGTTTCTGAGGCGCGTGTCATGTGGGACATGAAAACTGGACGGTCCCGTGGCTACGGTTTCGTTGCCTTCCGCGACCGTGCGGATGCAGAGAAAGCATTGGGATCGATGGATGGCGAGTGGCTCGGCTCTCGTGCTATTCGTTGTAACTGGGCGAATCAGAAAGGTCAGCCCTCCATTTCTCAGCAACAAGCGATGGCAGCTATGGGAATGACCCCGACAACACCTTTCGGTCATCATCACTTCCCTACTCATGGCATTCAAAGCTACGATATGGTTGTCCAGCAAACCCCACAGTGGCAGACCACGTGTTATGTGGGTAACCTCACCCCTTACACCACGCAGAACGACCTTGTCCCACTGTTCCAGAACTTTGGTTATGTTTTGGAAACTCGTCTTCAAGCGGATCGCGGATTTGCGTTCATCAAGATGGATAGCCACGAAAATGCCGCTATGGCTATCTGCCAGCTCAACGGGTACAATGTTAATGGGCGTCCCCTGAAGTGCAGCGTATGGTCTTCCCTACTTGTCGTAACTTGATTTCGTTTAGCTGACTGTCGTAGTGGGGTAAGGATCGCCCCCCTACCGGCCAGTTCGATAACTTCTCTGGTCAACAAGGCAATTCGCCCTTTAGTAACAGCCCAGCCCCGTATTTCCCTCAGTACGGCGGGCCTGGTGGACCTATGACTCCTCAAGGTGAATTCACTCTTATCCTGATCCGACTTTCAGTTAATGGCTAACCTGGTAAACTGTAGGTCCCAACCCAGCTGGAAGAGGCTGGGATCAGGCCGGAATGGCCGGTCAGAACTATGGCCAGGTCCCAGGAAATGCAGGTTATGGCCGCGGACAAGCTGCCCCGGCCTCTGGCTGGAACCAAGCCAACAACGCTAATTTTGGGAATGGCTTTGGAGGCTACCAAGCGTAGCCTATCGTCCAGTATACTTCGCTGCATGCCGGCCCTATCGAACGTTCCTTAGATGGACAGTCGAGCATAAACAGGGCTGTCTGTGTCAACAACTATGTTAAGAAGAAGCTCTTTCCTTCTCCCTTTCTACCTTTCTCCTCTCCTTTGCCTTCCCGTTTAATTTTTTCGTATTACCACATTGTCTCCATCTTTTACTTTTATATTTCTTTTTTTTTTTTTTTTTACCGTGCTCCCTTTTTCATGATTGTCCCTTACTAAGTGGATTTCTAAGCGCATCTCCCATTCTCAAATGCTTCTCTTTGAAATGAAATTTGTGTGTTATCGTACACCCAATACCCCGAGTCCACTTTGTTGAGTCAATTTTCCCATACTCTTTGTTTTCCATGAATGTGCGCTACTTTTATTAAGAGCTTCTTGGACTTTCGATTCAAGCGTTCTGCGGAATAAACTAAAAGTACCTCTTCTGTTTCCTTATGCCTTTGACCCCATATTTATTTTGGATTATTATTTCTTGATAAGTCACTTTCTATGAGCTTGTATCGTATTCGTTTAGTATCTATGCCTGGCCTATAAATCGGCCCTTGTCCTTACGCTCACATGCCAAGTTCCTCTTCTGGTTTGATGGCGGTCTTGCTTTCTCATCTATCCAGTGATTTCTCGTTTCCAGTTCATCAAATACCTCGCTAACAAGCTTAACGTGTCCCCGGGATCCCGAGGCCTCTCTATGCTTTGCATCTCGTCGGTACTTTTTCTCGTGCTTACTTTATGATACCACCCTTGAGACCATTACTGTCTTCGGTCCAGATTATGACTTGATGCCCTGGAGTTTCGGATACATTTTCTGTTTTACTGCCTTGGATCAATTAGTTAGCAGACACATGACAGCTACCGGTAGCAAGTACAATTTGAAAACGGCTGTTGTATAAATAATGACTCGATTTCTTTCTTCCACTGTAGTTTAGTAAGTAGTAGCGGTCGCTGTCAGTATATTCTGTCCAAGAAAATGCTGCCGAAACGAGTAGAACATAAATTGGTGATGGTTCGGATATTCTAACCGATATACTTTAAATCAAGTACCGCCTCGGAGGCTCACTTGGCTTGGCTCGGGCGGCGTCACCCCCTTCGACTCACCATAGCCACCTTGTCTGATGGAATCTGCCAACACGAACCGCTAAAAAGTACGATTCTGGAAACATAAATCTGGATGTTGGTTGCTAATGGCCAGCTGAGCTAATAACGCCCAGCTTGCGCCAATGGAAAATGCAAGCGACAGCAGCAGAGTGGCACTATCGTTGGATAACGATGATCAGCTCTCTGGACGGACACGCTCAGAAAGTGCAAGCAGTGGACACAAACGCAGCTCATCCTCGCTATTATCCAAACTCTCTTTCCTACGCATGATACAAGCGACTCATAATACCCCGGAGCGGGCTCATTCCGGCATCGACCATGATGATGGCGACGACTTTGGTTCTAGTGTACGGGGAGGCAGAGCAATGGCTAGCGCGCTACAGCAGCGAAGAACGCGAAGAAGAAAGGGCTCATTACGAAAAACTGCCCTGCTCGGCACGCGATTCGAATACCGAGATAAAAAATCGACCCGAGCACCTATCGACATGCCACGAGCCGATGTCATCGGACAACAGCAACAGCTTACCACAGGCTCACGAACGCAACCGCCGTTGCCGGGCCCAATTTCCCCGGACCAGGATATTTCACCCTACGGAAGCGCAGAACAAGATAGTCATGATGACAACATGGTATGGGAAGGTTTCATGAATGCACCGCCAAAGTCACTGGATCAATCCGCTCAGCATCACCGGAAGAACCGCTCCCATAATAGTATCCTTGGTGAAGAAATGACTACTGATGATGAAGATGTTGTGTCTTTTCCTCGTGCAAAAAACACAAATGCTGCTGTTGCTGCCGCCGCGGGCTTACATCTTCAGTCAGCCTCTTCGAGCTCGGATTCCTATTATGCGCTTTCGGCGGACTCAACATACCGAACTATGCATCGTACCAAATCTCCTCTTGCGACGCATGCGGTTGATATAACTAGTAGTCAAGATATGAACTGGGATTATTCAGAGACGGAATGGTGGGGTTGGATCATCCTGATAGTGACCTGGCTTGTCTTCGTCGTAGGAATGGGCAGCTGTTTTGGTGTCTGGAGCTGGGCTTGGGATGTTGGAGAAACCCCGTATGCGCCTCCGGAGCTGGAGGATGATCCGACACTCCCTATCGTTGGCTACTATCCTGCTCTGATCATCTTGACGGCTGTCATGTCATGGGTGTGGGTTGTGGTTGCATGGGTGGGCATGAAATATTTCAAACATGCCAATATATCCGGCGACGATACATAAACACTTACCATTCCTGTATAAGACCCTTTTTTTTTTCTTTCTTTTTTGTATTGTATTGTAATTTCTTAGACGCCACGATACCAGTGATCTTGAACTCAGGACACCCTATATAGTAGAATAATTTCTAATTATAACCCTGAAGAGACCCCATCAAGAAGGTTACGTGCTAAGATTAAATGATGTACCCCGTATCAAAGACAAGAAAGAAGAATACCCCAGTCCAATACCAACGCCAAAAACCTCAATTGTTAGGCAATCATTAAGTCCAGCTTAATACCTTGAAGCCTGCGAAGGCCTCAATGTGAAATTGCACATTTGTTCGCGAACTCTAGTTGATGTTGGGCTAGTCCTCCGGCGTGGTCATCTACTCTAGCACCGTTGACGCTAATTGCAGGAGCATTCGACTCAGTGTTTTGAGGTTGAACTGTTGTACCAGGTGCTGTACTAACGAGGCCCTTCGACACGGCATAGCAGGATGAGCGGTCCTGGTTCAAATCCTCGCTATAGAACTCATCCATGATGGGGTGTAGAAGGACCGTCTGCTTATGGATGGTGACAATCGAATTTGCGGGAACCGAAACCCAATTATCTATAGAAGTTAACCTTCAAACCCAGGGACTAAGTAAGTCACAACTCACGCCTCTCAAACGTAATGGGCTCGCTTGCCACCAGGACAATGTCGGCTCCCTTATCATGGCGTTCCATCTTGAAGTGCCCTTTGACCTTTCCTTCCTTCCATTTAGTACCCGATGAGAAGTACAAACTAGCAGGTTCATCCGTCTTGCTGCTAATATATCGTGTACAAACCACTGTATGGCCATCTGTTACAGCAAAATTGAGCAAGCTGCGAGTCTCAATACCAGAAACATTATGCCTCTTGGGTATATCTCGAATGAACTCATTGATTTTTGCAATGGTCTTAACCATCACTCGTCGCAGGAGCGCCTGTCCGAAGCCCTCTGGCCCGGGATCCGAGCTCGGATCAACGCCCTCCTTCTCCAGGAGGTCAAGGAATAACGCAAAAGCCCATTCGCTATCAGTACCGCCTTTCACGCCCAGATACCAGCGATCTGCGAGTGAATCGCCCAGGGGCCGCTTGATATACTGCCAGCCACCAACATTACCGTTGTGCATCCACATCAACGTGTTGTGTTGGAACGGGTGGCAGTTGTTATCCGACAGGGCACCTTCTGTGGTTGCGCGGACATGTGCGAAAATCAGATTGGAGCTGGTTTTAGATGCTAGCCGCTCGAGATTCTCACAGTTCCAGGCTGGGAGTGTAGATGTGAAAATACATGGCTCTGGGCCGAGCTTGGGGTCGGTGTAGAATCCTACCCCGAAGCCATCGCCGTTTACTGGACGGCGGTTATCCTGTAATCAGCGAGTTAAATAATGCTTTAATTAGACAGAGAAGGCTGCGTGATATCTCTGACTTCTGATCCAGCAGTTACTTACCAGTCTGAGACGGGAATCGTATGATTGAGTCAGAATTGAATGACTGGGCTCTGTTACTAGTTTGCTGAGACGTATCTCGTGTCTGCCCTTGTATACCTGGTGAAAATAGCGGTCAGTTGTATGACACATGGAAATATCACATATTGGCTTACTAGAAAACGGCACATGGCGGAAGAAGTGAAGCTCTCTCTTAAGGAGTTTATGTGTTTGCGACTAGGACATCAACGATAAAACTGTTCCAAGAAAGGGATATAGCTAGCCGGAGTACGGTGTAACAGTTCTACTGCTCGGCGGCCGAACTCGCAGTTTCTTGACAGGTTTAAAGATGCGCTGTGTTCCACAATTGGCAATAAGGCCCAACAACCACGAAACAAAAAGAAGACAGTTAAAGTAGAAAAACGATTCAATTCAACGAATAATAAAAAAAGAAGATTTTCAGGTGTAAAATATATAAATACATGTACGTCTGTGCTTCGGTGATACCTAAGGCGTCAATGTCGCCATTTCATCCACACGTGACTCACGCAGAGTTTATACGGAAGTCGAAGCGGCCATTAGCGCAGGTCACGAGGTTCTCCGTGCTGGGGTCTCGGTTCGCCTTTCGCGTGGGACCATTGATGACATCTGATTATTTTATACTACCGCCGTTTTTCGACGCAGCAGCAACCTGAGTCTACCACCGCGGCTTCTAGCCCGGAGATGACCGATTATATCCTTTCAATCCGCTTGATGTGTATGCGATTTCGAGAACCATGAGCGGGAGAATCCTCTCCCACCGTCTTGTTCCGCTCCTGCGGACGGGGCTTTTAGCCCGCCATCTTCATAGCGCTGGTGCAAGAACCGGAGGACTTCTTCGTTCAGATGGCAGCGCTGCACTTCGAGGACGTGCCTGGCCTGTCGGTGCGAACTCGATTCATAATGTCCCCGCTGTGCGGGGGATTTCGTTTGCGAGGATCCTTCCGAAGCTGGCACTAAAATTAGTGAAGGTGCCCGCTATGCTTGGAACGGCGACAGTAGCCGGGTTGGCTTATATTCAATATCAAACTACACGTATGCTCTTATCTTCCAATATCAAGACCTATTCATCTAATTTTCCGGGTTACTATAGAGGCGGGAAACTATGCTATTGATGTGTTGAAACGCGCTGGGGAGTCGGCCGGTGACGCTGCTTCATCCATTTTTTCCGAAATCCAGAATGTCGCCGAACAGACGCAACGTGGATGGCAAAGGACCACAGATAGTGTGGAAGTTCCTGAATGGTTGCAAAATATTCTAGGTTTCAATGAGGGTTCCCAAAATGACGGTTCCGGAGGAGGGCAACCCCCAAGAGAAAGCCGTGCCGGTGGTGGTGCCGCTGCAGCTGCTGGGGCGGCGGCTTTCGGATACGACCAAGATGATGAGCACGCCCGATTGACTAAGAATGCGGAGGACGACCAGATGATGCTCCTTACTCGTAAAATGATCGAGATCAGGAACATACTCCAAGACGTTGGCCAGTCCAATACGCTGACATTGCCCTCGATTGTGGTCATTGGTTCTCAGTCATCCGGCAAAAGCTCTGTTCTTGAAGCCATTGTTGGACATGAATTTCTTCCCAAAGGCTCGAATATGGTCACCCGGCGACCGATCGAACTTACTCTGGTCAATACCCCCCATGCACAGGCAGAATATGGAGAATTCCCGGCTCTCGGTCTAGGAAAGATCACCGACTTCTCTTCGATTCAACGCACCTTGACCGACCTTAACCTGGCAGTTCCTGAGAGGGATTGTGTCAGTGATGACCCGATTCAACTCACCATCTATTCTCCTAATGTTCCCGATCTTTCCCTCATTGATCTCCCGGGTTATATCCAGGTTTCCGGCCAAGGTCAACCTCCACAGTTGAAGCAAAAAATCTCTGATCTATGCGACAAGTACATCCAAGCGCCGAATGTTATCTTAGCCATATCTGCGGCAGATGTCGATCTTGCTAATTCTACGGCATTACGAGCAAGTCGAAGGGTAGACCCTAGGGGTGAAAGGACGATTGGTGTCATCACAAAGATGGATCTTGTCGACCCAGATCGTGGCTATAACATTCTTACCGATAAGAAATATCCTCTTCGCCTGGGCTACGTTGGTGTAGTCTCACGAATTCCCCAAACGACTGCTCTGTTTTCCTCTCGGGGAAGTGGTAACATCACGAGCGCGATCATCAAGAATGAAAATGCCTATTTTTCTTCTCATCCCTCCGAGTTCGGGCCTCAGTCAGATGTGTCGGTTGGCGTTGGAACTTTGCGAACCAAGCTTATGCATGTTCTTGAACAGACGATGGCTTCCAGCCTAGCAGGTACTAGGGATGCTATCAGCCAGGAACTGGAAGAAGCGACGTACGAGTTCAAGGTTCAATACAATGATCGTCCGCTTAGCGCAGAGTCGTATCTTGCCGAGAGCCTGGACAGCTTCAAGCATTCATTTAAGGCATTTGCGGAGAACTTTGGTCGTCCCCAAGTGCGTGAGATGTTGAAAGCTGAGCTAGATCAACGTGTCCTGGACATCCTCGCTCAACGGTATTGGAACAAGCCAATCGACGACTTGAACCCTCCGATGCCTGAGTTAGATCCCCTTATTGACCTTCCTAAGGCCGACCCGGAGTCAATGTATTGGCACCGTAAGCTCGACGCGTCGACATCCTCCTTGACCAAATTGGGAATCGGCAGGCTTGCTACGACGGTTGTTGCGAATGCAATCCAGAACCACGTTGAGTCATTGTTGGCCAGCTCTACCTTTGCCTCCCACCCGTATGCTCAAAAGCAGATCGTGGATGCTTGCAGTAGCATCCTGAATGATCGATTCTTTAGCACCAGTGATCAAGTCGAGAACTGCATCAAGCCTTATAAGTACGAAATCGAAGTTGAAGACCCGGAGTGGGCGAAGGGAAGAGAAAACATAACACGAGTGCTTAAGGAAGAGCTTAAGGCGTGTGAGACGGCTTTGAAACGTGTTGAGGACTCTGTTGGGAGAAGAAAGATCAAGGATGTAATGTCGTTCATAGACAAGGTCAGAAAAGGCGAAGTGGTCTTGGAAGGCGACGGCGCCGGTGGCGCTGGCGGATTCAGTTCTGCCCTTCTAGCCACAGGTATGTCTATATCCTCGATGTTACCAATAAAGTACTGGAAGCTAATAAAAACAGGCCGGGAAAGCGCCTTCCTGCGCGATCGTGCTGATCTCCTCAAGATGAGACTCCTCGCTGTCCGCTCGAAGCAATGTGCCAGCAAGAAGAACAAGTACTATTGCCCCGAAGTCTTCCTCGACGTAGTCGCCGACAAACTCACCTCAACTGCCGTTCTCTTCCTCAACGTCGAGCTTCTATCAGAGTTCTACTACAACTTCCCACGAGAGCTGGACATGAGACTCGGCCGCCACCTCTCGGACGCAGAAGTAGAACGCTTCGCGCGCGAGGACCCTCGCATCCGGAGACACCTCGATGTGATCAAAAAGAAGGAGCTTCTCGAGCTCGCCCTAGAAAAAATCGAAAGCATCCGCCAGTTGGATGGTCGCACCAAGCATAGAAACTCCGACCGCCCTCTGTCCAAAGAGCAGAGAAATCGTGGCTGGAACCTGTTCTAAGTCATTAGATCCCTTCCTCCACTACCATTGCTCCTTCGCGCCCGACACTATACATTCCCTTCGCCTTCCTTCTCCTTTATACCTTCTTACCTCGCTTCCTGTATACCATACCACCAACAAGGTCTGTTCATAGCTCAAGAATCCCTTCGGGATAGGCGTTAGCACAGCGAGTGCTTGGTTTATTCATTCTTTTATTGTAGCTCTCTCCCTTAGTAGAAGATCATGTGAAAAAAATTTTATCCAGCATCGATAGAAATATCTACATTCTACATAATGCAACCTTACCACGGAGCTCAAGACTACCAACGATATTACATAGCAACAATTTTAAAAGATAGCAAAAATTAAAAGAAAATGGAGGGGAAAACATTGAACAAATGAAAGAATATATAGAATGATTATGGTCAAATCTAGCAACTCTAAATAAACAGTAACCCCACCGGTCTATCTATTTCGTACACAGAGATAATTAATGCTTTTTCTTCTTCGTCTCTTTTCCATGTCTAGCATGCCCTTGGGGGTTTTTATCCCCTTCAAGACAAGGGTCTCATGTGGATATCAAGTGGACCTGGTAGATATATGTGAAAAAGAGGGGGAGATGGGCATTAACAGAGTGGATGATGGGTGTCCCAATTATTTCAATGGGAGGTGGAGGATAAAGAAACGAGAAAAAAGAGAGATGGTGAAGGGTCATGTGAACGGGCATCAAAGGTAGAACGGAAGAATAAAACGGGAGAAAATAAGGGTTCTCGCTCTGAAGTCATAGACATAGCATATCTGCTGTTTTTGGTGGTACAGTTGGTTCCAAATCCATTTGCGAGAGATTGATTTACTCCCGAGAGACGTCACGGCCGAACATCTTGGCCTTTATCCAGTCGACAGCGACCAGGACACGGTTACGAGCTGTTTCGTCTGTTAGCCACAGGTACATTGATTATGTAGGGGGAGGAGATCACTTACTACTGAAGCACATGCTCAGGTAAGCACTGCGCCAGAAAAGATAGGTCATGGTACCACCGCTTGCGATGTTGCCGCTCAGCCAGCTGATATCTGCAACCGCACGCTCCTTTCCGATGTAAGCCAGACTTCCCTGGTGAGAGTACTGGAAGGGACCAATCTGCTTGGTCCTGCGCAACTGCTTCTGGCGTTCGCGGATCTCGTCGAGAATCTGGTTGCGCTCCTCAGAGCTCTTGGCCACGGCTTGAGCCTCCGACAACCGCTTCAGCTCATCCTCGACCGCCTCAGTCTTCGCCATTGTGTTGAAGAGGCGAGCCAGGAAAGCGCCCTCCTGACTAGCAACCTGGGCAGTAGGAGCATAGTTGGTGATGGCGCAATCACCGACGGCCCAAACATTCTCCGCGCCGTTGACGACAAGGTATTCGTTCACAGCAAGACCACGGCGCGAGTTCTTCTGGGCGGGGAGCTGGTTCATCAGGTCACGGACAAGAGGACGGACAGCATTACCGGTAGCCCAGACCAGGAGACCGTAGGGGATGGTTTCCAACACCTTGGATCCGTCGGGCTTAGTGACCTCCGCCTCGATGTACTTGTCAGTCACGTTCTTGACCATGGTCTTGGTACGGATGGTGATAGCTTCCTCCTTGAAGGTCGACTCGGTGTAGTCAATCAGCTGCTTGGAGAACATGGGGAGCACGTTGGGAAGGGCCTCGACCAGGGTGACCTTGAAGTTCTCCTTGATCTCAGGCACCCACTTCTTGAGATCCTCCTCGAAGAAATCCTGGATCTCACCGGCGAATTCAACACCAGTAGGGCCACCACCGACGACAACCATGTGCAGCAGACGCTTGACCTCATCTTCAGTCTGATCCTTGAAGATTGCAGTCTCGACACAGTCCATGATACGCGTACGGATCTTCTGGGCATCTCCGACCTCCTTCAGGAAGCAAGAGTGCTCCTTGACACCCTTGATGCCTATATGGATGCGCGGTCAGCGTTGATTAGTTCGCCGGGGGGTCACTCTAGGGCACATACCAAAGGTTGCATTCTCAGCACCGACACCAACAACAAGCATGTCGAAAGGCACCTCCGTCTTGGAGATGTCACCCTTGATTTCAGAGTCATCGCTGATGTACACGACACGCTTCTCATAGTCGATCTTGGTCGCGTCGGCTTCGTAGAACTTGACGTAGGCATTCTTCTGGCGAGTGATGTTACGGATTGGCTCCATAATCGAGCGATGTTCGACCAAACCCGTGGTGCAGGAAGGCAACAGAGGGGTGAAAAGGAAGTAGTTGCGGGGGGAGATGACGACTACATTGTAGTTCTCAGTATCCAGCTTCTTCAGAAGAGAAACCGAGCCCCATCCGGTACCTGCGCGGGGTTAATCGCATATCCACATTTAGGTGCCCCCATCCATGACGGGGGAATTTTTCTTTTTTTCTTTTTTTTGAAGGAAACCTACCCAGAATGACCAGGGTCTTCTTCTTCGGATCGGGTCCAATCTGCTCAGTTGGATGACGGAGCTCATAGACGCTGTAGGCCACATAACCAGTCACGCCGAGACCGGAGAGCAAGGTCAAGCGCCAGGCCCAGCGCAAAAACCTGAATCCTTTCTTGGGCTTGGGCGCGGGCGCAGGTGCGGCGTCAGCGTACGAGCGACGAGCGGTGCGCTGAATGGACTGCTGAGAGAAACCGCTGGATCTCAAGGGACGAGCTGAGCGAAGGGCATGAGGGCGCGTCGAGAGCGACCGGCGCGACAGCGACGAGATGGCCGATGGCGTAGCCATCTTGGACCGGATAGCAAGCGCACTTCCAACCATTGTCGGTAGTGGCCCAAATAGGGGAGGAGTGGAGAGGGTTGAGAGGGGAGAGGGAGAGAAAGAGAGAGGTTTCTGATAATTGAAATGGATTCCCAATTGACAAAGGCAACGTGATTCAGAATCGGTTTTGTCAAATCCCTTTGAAAAAAAAAAAAATTGAAAAAAAAAAAAAAAAGTTTTCGGAGCAGCTGAGTGACGCGATAAGAAATTAGCTGTTTTGGGCGGATCGGTGTGTCAATGACTTTCGACACCTCGAAGCCTTGGCAATATGGTGTCTTCCGGTGGGTGTAGGCTTATGCTTTCCCAATTAAGAGCGTTTCCACGTCCTGAGAACGGGGCAAAAAAACTGGGTCGAGGGAGTTGCAGCCTGAGGATGCCGGCGGCGAGATGCTCTCCCGAAGAACTGGATCCGGTTCCGACCCTAAATTATTAATAGTGATTATTATTTGTTTTTCTTTTTTTTTTTTTAAAAAAAAAAAAAAAACAACCAACCTGAGATAATCGATTTTCCTGCAGGGCTGTTGGAGAATGAGGGGAAGGTTTCTCTTTGCTGGTGAGGAGAAACACGCCCTGTGAGGGGAAAAAAAAATAAAAAATAAAAGTAATCTAACTGCTTCTGCAATGGAGATCCTACTGATGGCTTCTCGGAGGGATATGAAGCTCTCTTTTCAATTAGTCGTTCCCTACCCGGAATGACGGACAGAGGGAACGTAGCAACGGATTGACAACAAGGGTTCTTCGGTGCTTCTGGAGATCCCTTATCTCGATGACGAGCCGAGCTCCGTAATTACCATTCAATTACTCCGTACTTCACTCGTACTATGTATAACTTCTCCGTACCCACCAGAATGGGTTGCCGAGTACGTACTCGGTGTATCTTCGTCCAATGTCGCGTAGTATAATTCACGACTCCAATATGACTAAAAAAAAAAAAAAAAAAGAAGAAAACACCGACCATCATTTATGATTAGCTGGTGAGCCCTCCGAGCGTTCCATTCCGGTCCATTCCAATACTATCTCTTCAGGATCCATCCTTTTGATCCGCAATCTGCCATGCCGGCTGACTCAGGACGCAGAGCGCTGACGGTCCTTCCCGAGAACCAGCCGGGTTCACCCGCATCTAGACCTTCCCAGCTGCTGTCCAGCACGTCGATATCGAACAAATTCCGGATGAAGGTCACCGTAAGAATCCGGGGAAGCAGATCCACTCTCAGACCTTAGCTTCCCTCTCTACCTGCTGACGTATTTAGACTCTAGAAAGAAAAAAAGGGGGCCTATCAACCCGAAGCGAGCAACTCTAGATACCTAGCTAACTCCTCCGTTTTTACTCAATCAATGCTCTCTCTCTCTCTCTCACACACACAGTTGTTAGTAACTTAATAACTTAGTAACTTTGCACCTCCTAGTCTACTCAGAATAATCCTGGAGCATGGACCTCCCTTTACCCGAAGTGACCAGTCCGAACAACAGATCTCTTCCTTACACTTTTGATAGCATTTTAGCCTTAGATCCTTCCCCCCTCCCCCTACATGGAGCCACGTCAGGATCCAGTCTAGACCCATACCCGTATGCTCCCTTCAGACAAATATCTTCGGGTTCTTCTCGGTACACCTACTAGAACTAACTCACTCCTCTCTGCCCTGAGTCATCAGGCCATGAAGTTTGAGGGATTTCTATGATTCCGTATCTTCCGAGAAAGGGGGCAAGAGAGATCGCATGTGGGCATGTCTGGGGGTTCGGGGGAGATCGGGTTTGGGGAGAGCCTCGATCTTGAAGTTGAAGGGCATGTTTGTTTGTGGGATAGTGTTGTGGATATTCCTGTCTTTCTTTTTAACGGTCTAGAAATGTCGGGTCATAAAATGGGTTAACCCGCGGAACGGAACTCGGTGGTGAACAAAGGCATGATTGGATATAAATCCCGAGTGGGATTAGCACAGCACTCTTATTTGGCTTGATATGTTAGGCGGGAATGAGATCGGGATTGTATTACTATGTAGCTTAGAGTGGAAACATCATGAGTGTTTTGTTGGTCTGCGCTAGCTTTATGGATCGTGTTCAGACTATATCAAATTAGGGCCACACTTCTTATTATCACTTCCATCCGAGACAACGCGGTGATACAATAGGCAGAACGACACTAAGCACGAAAGATACAGTAGAGAGAAATAACACAGGGAGACCAAGTAAAAAATAAAAATAAAATGAGAGAAAAGCTACGGAATCCTAACATGCGCACCGTGGAACCCAAAGCCAACCACACCATGGGCCGTCGCCCTCCCGACCTCGGTCATCGTCTTTGCATCAAGAACTAACAGATAACTGCGTCCCTCTATGCCATCCAGCACGACAGACAGGAGTACGCCACCATCCTCATCTGCTGAATCCGGATCTGCGACAAATATCGGCTCACTTGCCGTCTGCCCATGCTGACTCCAATAGCGAGACGTCTGCGCGACAACGTCAAGTTTGACCAGTCCGTCCAGGAAAACACTCTTTCCTGAGTCAGTCACGCCGTATACGTAGCGATGTTTGTGGCCACGCACTCTAGGACTAGTATGAGGCAGCTCCGGTCCTAGTCCCTTGCCCATTGAGAAAACGAGCTCCGCCATGAGGGTTTTGGGGTTCGATGTTTCGGGAATAGCAGGTAAGCGAAAGCGCTGGAAACCCCCGCGAGCCCTGTGGTTCTTTGGGTCGCCGTAATGGTGAGCCGTAGCTGAGTCGGACAGTAAGTTGTCGATGTAGAAACGTTTTAGAACGTCTAGGCTGTCATATACGCAAGCATCGGCGATAATATCCGTCTTTGAGGGGTCGGTCGATGAAGGCTCTTCATACGCATTGATAGTGTGGAAGCTGAAGAAGGGGTCGGACTCGTAGCGCGCGATTAACCCTCGCCCTCCAGGAGTACGGTCTACGACGAACCAGGTGCTGCGCTGTGTAGGATCGTAGTCGGCCAGTGCATCTACAAAATTGTGTGTCCAGAGTAGGGACATGCCGCCGGCACGAAAGCGAGCGTTCCAAAGGCAAAGCACGACGTAGTGCTCCGTCAGGAAAAGCGAATGCACATATGTAGCAGCGTGCTTGAACGTCGCGAGAATATTAGTCTTTCCTGTCGCACGAGAAACGTGGAAGATACGATAGGTGCTTGTTAGACCTATCTCTAAATTGTAGTTGTAGACATCACCAGTAGTCGGGTCCGTCTTGCAGTGAGCCGCGCTAAGGGGCCCTCGGAGCGAGGAGTGCAAAGCTGTTTGGTCTGCGACACCGATTGGCTCCAGGGTCTGAGGATCGAGCATCTGGAAGGTAGAATTATCAGTGCGGTTAGAGAGTGTCTGGATGCCTGGCCCGGCCGTCTTCTCCTGCTTGTTGCTCATCGCCGGCAAACCGGGAAAGTTCACGTTCAAAGAAACGCTAATATCGACCTCATCGGGAGCGCCTTGTGGAATGGTCTTGAAAATTGACTGCGCCTTCTGGAAGAGCGACATGCAGGGGTCATATTTGGCTCCAAAGGTGATCTCGCCACGGTATCCAGTTCGTTGTATCCTTCGGATGAGGCCGTCGCAGGTCAGGCGCGAGTTGTGTGTGACGCGGACCCAGGGCTGTTCCGGTGTAGGAGCATGAATCTGAAAGCGATGCACTTGGGCAAAATAGTCGAACCAGTGGCTCACGCGATACGTGGTTTGTTTCTCCGTCTGAATATCACGCGGGCCTAAACCGTTGCGAAAAAGCACACCGGCGCAGTAGGGCGGAATTGTGCCCTGGACTGGTAACTCTGTTGGCTCCAGCTCTTGATAACGGACATCAAACTAGCTTGTCAGTACAGCTGTTGAATATGATGGTGAATGCGACTCACACCCTGTGTGTTTGGCCAGTCATTATAATGGGTAGTAGTTGTTGACTCGTTAATTGACGGCGCCATGCTTGCTGCTGTTGATGATGGATAGTGTATCAGGGAGAGAAACGACCGGTTTTATAACTTGAACCCCCAAAATCAGAAGAATTCCCCTCTGTATCCATCCTCAAGCCAACCTCGTATCGCTCATGGCACTCGGACGGTGACATTGCTCCGTCGGGACAGCCCCCCAAGTCAAAGCATAGCCCATACTCGAATAAGCCAATTAACACCACGGTACCACCATTATTAAGGAGATTTTGAGTGAAGATATATGGTTCAATTGGGTGAGCCAGGCAAAATCAATCCAAAAACTAGTCAGAGAGACGAGGGTGATGGCCGAAACGTGGCTGGCGTTCTGGATGCCAAATGCGGGAGTGAATTGCGACAGAACACGACAAACCTGTCGCATATCTGCAGAAATTGATGCTCAGCCGTACATATGATGTGGTGTCAGTGGAAATAGATAGTAGCAATGGTTGATTTCAAAGTTATCTCAGCGAGGCATGCCCTAACCTCTCTGTGAGCATTCCTTGCGTCAGCCTATCATAAATTCGGTTCCGGAGAAAAGTCGCCGGATTCCCCTCATTTTGCGTGATCATCGCAACCGTTAAAGGCGACTCGACTCTCCCCGACCGATCTCCGAACTAAACGTTAGGATACATTCTTGGCCTGGCAGATGAAGGGGGGTGCATAGCAATAAATTATCGCCATGGCTCGCCCGACCATGAATCGAATCGCGACTATCCTCTGGGGAAGAGAGCCGAAGGATCGAGCCCTACTCGCGAAACTCGACCTCACACTGCTCCCCTACTTTTCCCTCATCTGGTTTCTGTTTGGTGTGACGCGAGCCAGTTATTCGTCAGCATATATCAGTGGCATGCGCGAGGACCTGAACTTCCAGGGGAAAGACTATAACTACATGAACACCGCCTATCTAGTGGTCTATGCCGTCTGTCAAATCCCTGGGACGAGTCTCCTGACTGTTCTGCGACCCAAATACGTCTTCGTTGCTGCCAACCTGACATGGAGTGTCCTCACTCTTATCACATACAAGATGACTCAGGCCTGGCAGGTAATTCTGCTAAATGCTATTGAGGGCGGCTTCTCGGCGATTGCCTAGTAAGTAGTACCCTGTGCCAGGCGACATCATCTCTCTGTGTCTGACATATCAGCAGTGTAGGTGCGCACTTCATCTTAGGGTCCTGGTATCGCAAGTCCGAGCTAGGGACTCGAGCGGCCGTCTTTTGCTGTTTTGGCCATGTTGGCAGTATGGCCGGCGGGTGGATTCAAGCCGGACTGCTGAAGGCATTAGCCGGACACGGCGGTTTACCTGCGTGGCGATGGATCTTCATCATCGTCTCAGTGATGACGATTCCCGTCGCATTATTCGGTATGTCTCCGTGGAGCTAAACACACCACCCAGGTACTGATGCAGAGGGGATGCTGTCTTAGGATGGTTTTTCATCCCCGATCTTCCGACGCACCGCGCAGCCTGGTATCTGAACGATGCAGAGAAAGAGCACGCCGCGCACCGATTAGGCCAGACATCCAAGCAAACGTGGGATCGCACTGTGCTGAGGCGAGTCCTGCTCAGTTGGCAATTCTACCTCCTCCCACTCATCTTCATGCGTGAGCAACTAACAGACACTCCCTTTTTCCCTTTACTTTCACAAAAACTAACAACTGGAACCCCAACTCAAGTCTACTCCCTCTGCGTCCAATGCCTAAGCAACAACGTAATGGCCCTCTGGATGTCTTCCCGCGGCTACACCACAATCCAGCAAAACAACTACCCAACCGGGATCTACGCAACCGCCATCCTCGGCACAATCCTCTACTCCGCCATCTCCGACAGACTGCAATCTCGCTGGGAATGCTCCCTCGCCATCGGTCTGACCTTCGTCATCGGCAGCGCAATCCTCGTCGGCAACCCGGCCTCCAACGCCGGCCACTTCTTCGCCTTCTACCTGCTCGGCACCACCTACGCGCCCCAGGCCCTCTGGTACTCCTGGATGGCCGACGTAACAGGTCACGACCTGCAGCTGCGCGCCATCACCACGGGCTTCATGAACTCGTTCGATTTCGCCTTTGTCACCTGGTGGCCGCTGGTGTTTTACCCGGTCACCGATGCCCCACACTTCGAGAAGGGCTACATCGCCAGTCTGGTGACGGGGGCGTTGACGATCCCCTTCATCGGGCTTGTTGCCTATCTGGATCGCAGGGATACCGCCAGAGGCGTGATTGGGAGGGTGCCTGGGGTTGTTCGGGCCTCTGTATACGATGGTGATGATGGTGACCCGCCAGTCCGACGCGAGAATGTCAGTGGGGTGGTTGATGATCATCCAGATGATCCTATTCCTACGACGCAGGTTACGGTTGCCAGTAAGGTGTGATGGTCCATTCAATTATTTATATATAATAATCACCAATCAATATATCTATAGACGGTACTAGCATACATATACAAATATATAAATATATCTAGACAGACCACTAGTCTTTTCCTATTATCCGCATTTCTATATAACTAGCTACCTATGTATTCCTCTCTAGCTACATATATACATACATATATTTATTATTTAATGTATAACCTACCCCTAAAGACAGTTAACTCAACACAGCCAGTATCAGAAAAACAAAAAACAAAAAAGAAAAGAAAAAAAGAAAATTCTATTACTCAACCCACCAGACAAATAGTAAACTCTCAGCGGCACACACACACACACATACACACATATATATATATACAAGTCCACGCCCCCAGCAAATATACATAATGGTACATGCACTCAAGCAAGGAAAACAGCTCCTTCCCTCCTCCCTCCCCCTCAAAAAAAGAAAAACTAGAGATATGACCCGTCGACAACAAGTCAGGGATTACTCCGTACATTTGGCCCCTAATGTATATATAATATGCATAGATGCATGTATGAGTAGTTAGTATGTGCATTTATGGGCTCAGAACTTGACGGGTGGAGATTGAGTGTCCCCTTTTTCTTTCCCTTTCTTTCCCTTTCCTTCCCTTTCCTTCCCTTTTCTTTCCTTTTCTTTTGATGGTTGGGTGGTTTATATCTATATATATATCTTGGTGGGTAAGTAGGTAGTACTTCCACTGGTATATGGAATTTCTTATTTGCCCGGAGGAACTATGCACTGATAGTATTGTACTAATGTATGTATGCATGTATGTATGTATGTAAGTAATTGAAGGCTGTGCATTGCTTGGTGGGTCTGTTGCTGTGTTGGTATATCGTATGACTGCTTGAGGTGGTCTCCGATTTTCCTTCGGGTCTGAGGCTGTGTGTGTGTGTGTGTGTGTGTGTGTGTGTGTGTGTGTTGTGGCATCGCTACTAATTTGTACATCTTAAAAGTACACACGATATACTCCGTACATGCCTTACAGTATCAAAGTACTGTGCAGCGTTGTCACTACTCTATGGGCACATACACCATAGAGCCTAGATATATAGCGAGGATCGCAAAGGATTGCTGGGGGCCCAAGAGACTCGTCTCCGTTCCGCCAAAGATACAACATTGGCGTAGAAATACATGTATACACCCCACCCTTCTACTATCGATACGCCTCCTACACACCGTACCTGAGGTGGCTAGGTAGATTTACAATGGGGTGAATTCAATTCAAGTGCCATGGAGCTCACCGATGACGTAGCCAACAATGGGACCTGACAGAGGTGGAATCGTGATTGTTACTGAGCCTTCCAGTTGCTGAGTATGCCGATGGAGGCCCATGAGAAATGTAGATGGCGGTCTATCGATCTCTGCCCAGAGCTTCAGCCAGGTTAATGTTGATTGTGTGACTAGGCTGCAGATATTTCACGGGGGACTGGGGTACGGCAAGGCGCCTGTACTTTTGGTCCACCGCAGCTAGGCCGTCTCATAGTCTGCTGGAAATAGATCAGGACTGAGAGGTGGTCTGCTTATGGTTGTGGACAAGAAATGGGAAGTAGTTCGGGTTGTAACCTATGCTGTGCGACGCACCAGAAAGGTAAGCTGGGCACCCAACGCAGCGGGCAAGCCATAAAGCGTCATGGCTGCGGATAGTTACGAAAACCCTATAGGTGCGGTAGCCTTCGTAGAGGAGCGAAACGCCTTGGGCGAATTTTGAATCGGATGCAGTTGAGGCGTTCCAGCGCCCATGGTACCGAAGGCCCGCGCGACCAGGTCTCCAAAGTCATCGGGCACAGACGCCTTATTGGGGTCTGAGTGGGTTGGTGGTACGGCATCTACCGTTGTAGGTAAGCTTTTATGCTTCTGAGATCAGATGGAGTGTGATCGCCTCTGGTCGATGCGATTTCAACGTTTCTTGTATGCTGTCCCATTTTGGGATATTCCTGACCGTAAGGCGTATGATATGTCATAGCCTCACCATTGGAACAAAGGTTCCCTTTCATGGTCACAATGTACGTGGCTTGCAGTAGTGATTATACTTTTCCCTCCGAATGATTATGGCTTTTGCCCAGGATAGGAAGTGTTCGCTTGACCCAGGGCTGGCCGAAGGGTGGTAGCAGGCCTCCTTGTGGAGTGTCAGCTTGTATCACTTGTTCTTGACACAAGAAAGTTAAAAGAGCAGGAGGTGCAAGGAAGCTGATGTGAAATGTGGTCCATAATGGTCCATGCTGCTTACAATGCGTACCCATTGTAGCATTATTATGTGGAACAGTTGCGGTGATGACGCTTGCTGGAATCCCCACCAGAGGGGCTGAGTAAGCCACATGCAAGACCAAAAGACGAGTTCACCACCAATCATTACATGCCAGAGGCAAAAAAGAAAGGAAAAGGAAAACTCAGAGGAGGAGGAGGGAAAACAAAATGACTCAGGAACATCACCAACCGATGTACACGCAGCCCAAACCAACAATGGATGAAAGAACCAAACAAAGTCAAGTCTGCTTTTCCCTTTCATCGACGAGTCTGACGCCAGATATACACTAACCCCATTAGGGTAATATTGGATTTTGGCCAGCCGCGACTCCCAGCGCGGGGAATCGGAAGAGTCATTCGCAACTGGTGAATGACCTCAGACAGCGATTATAAACTAAAATAAAAAAACAAAACAGACACCGACATAAATCAAATAAATGCTTCCTGCAAACTAAGGTTCCGGACTTATGTTGATCTGTGATAAAACTACTGCGACCCAGACAGGCTCGAGGGTATACTAGTAAGGAGGCCCAACGCGCTACCAGTTGATATCTGCCGTTTCCCTAGGACCGTTCGTACAAATCTCGAATATCTCTGCGTGTGACTGGAAAATGTGATCCTCCTCTGGATTACAGGGGAGTTGAAAAGAAAAGAAAAACCCAGAAAAAAATTCAAAATGAAAAAAAAAAGTACGAAGTAAAATAGAAAGAACTGGAGAGGAGGTTGAGATGATTTCGGAGATACTCCTTGGAAAAGCAAGTGGATAGCTGAGTTTGGGTGAATTAATTGAATCTATTGTTGCCAGAGTGGGTTATATCAGCCTGGATTATTACCGCTTGTTGGCTCTAGACTGTCCTCTCTCTCAGAAATCAGGATCCCCTAAAGCTCAAACAAAGGATGAGGGCAGGATGTGGCTTCTGCTTTGATCTAAGACTTCTGGCGACAAAAGAACACTACCTCGGGGAGCCGTACACGAGATTAGGTACATGGCTGTGGCTTATACGGTACAAAGATAGATAATATACGCTAGCCACGGCAAATAATATAATAATGCAGATGCCTACTAGTAGTTGTTTATTATAAATTAATTAACTTGGATAACCGATCAAACCAAGATTAGAACCGTCCCATCAACACAAGATGGAGCTTTCCAATTGGAGGCCTCTCAACAGCCAGGAACTACTAGGCACTTCGATCCTTATCAGCATGGCTTCATGGCTCAGAGGGAATATATAGCGCTGCCTTCAAAAAAAGTAAAAAAAACGAGTAGGAAAACGAAAAAGGAAGAGACGAAAGAAGACCGATCATTAACTATTCGGTTTTTCTCCGGGGGGACGCAATCTAATCTTCTACGCCAAAATAAACCGGGGGTCATCCACCAAGGTATCATAAGGATGTAATATAAACTGTTACCCCCTCAAAGTGGGCGGTGATAGTCCCTAGTAGTACCTCCTAACAAATTAAGACCATTTAATGCGTGGTTTTCTTGACCGATGGAAATTAAAACCATTCATTACTAAAATGGCCAGTCCAAACCTGGACAGCCAACAACTCCACTGCCAGCCGCTGTGTTATGTGACGACGACGGTTTGTCGCCGGACCAGCGCGGCTTGGGTTGACGTTGAGCATGTACAAGTTTTCGGCTGGGCCTCTGATCTGATTTGTTTACGAATATAGCTCCTTAGGTTAGAAGTGTGGCGTGAGTTAGACGACGGTATAATTATGGAGACCGGCTTGTGTACAATGAAGTTAACGGTGGGATTTCTATATTTGGTTCATACTTGAATGCCAGTTCAACCAGGTATGGGGTTCGAGAGGTGAGACAGGGCTAGTAATGACCAAATTTGATACAGTCAATCTTCACCCATAGTGAGATGGAGATGCCGAGAGTTTGAGCGTCGCAAGGTGGCTCTGTCACCGATGTTACGGCGGTATTATTAGTGTGGTGAAAACTTACGATGTAACTGGCTGGGCGGAGAAAGGAGAAGTTTTTACGCCGTATTGCGTATTGTGACTGACTAAAAACTCCGCTTAACTTCTTTACGGAGTCCTTACTGGAGATATGGAGCATAACCATGATGGATAGAAAGTATCCTTAATCAGAAGCGGGACAAGGATAGAACGGGAGAAAAGAGAGAGAAAAAAATAAGGGAGCGAATTACAAAAGAAAGCAAGGGTAAGAAAACCGAGGGCGACAAAAACTAACAAAGCGTGGCCTCGTGGAGCCTGATCTGAGACGTTACGCCCAGGATGCATCGATGACCATCTGTGGATATCGTGGGCTTGCGAATACTGATGACTTGCCAAAAGGACCTTTGCAAAAAAAAAAAAAAATGAAAATGAAAATGAAAAAAATAAAAAAACATCCCGTCGATCGCGTTCAGAGACGTAACACTGATATGATCATTCAGAGTCAGCCATCGAATAATATGGACCTTCATTCTCACCCCCGCCTTCGCGATAAATGCGATAAGCCTCTTGTTTCCGGCGTCGGAATCCAGTTTACCCTCGGTTCCAGAATGTAAATTAAAAGGATAAAAAAAATGAAACTGAATTTATTTATTTATTTATTTATTTTGGAAATAAGAGGCATTTTTGCTTTTTCGCATCACCATTACGAATCTCGGACATACTTTGGGAGAATGATGGTCGGGGTGTCGGAGATATCGATTCTTTCTTTCTTTCTTTCTTCGCAACCCCACCGTTGCAATCGAAATAGTCTTTTCATCCGGTCTGTGCCTACCACAACAGATATTAACCGGGACAAACTTACCTGGAAACCGAAGACAGAGGTAAATACTAATTTGGCCTGCCATCCTGGTTGAACATCGATCCTGGGAATACCACCTCCTGACTGCCTCCAGAGAAAAACACTACAGTTTACGGGATCATGTAAAAGTGCGGACATAGTACATGCAGAGGTCGTCGTAGGCTGGTCCACAGCGCAAGGCTGTCCGTACTCGTAAACTTTGGCCACAGGCTTGAAAACACAGACATGTCTCAAGCGATCCCGGTAGGCGATGCTAACACTGCAGTATAGACTTGCATGACCAAGCACGGAACGGGCGTGATGTATCCAAACTTATCTTCCACCACGGTCTTCTTGTCTGATGACATGCCCTCAAGTTAATAGTAGTACTGATGCGAGTATCATAAGAGCCGTGAGCTAATGGCGGCTTATAGTTGTACGTATCAGACCGCAAGGATTGCAAGACTGCAAGGAGCCTCGAAGTTGGGAAGAATAGGCAACCCATCCCTACACAGATATGGCACTCCTAGAAAAGGAAACGAGGGACATCTATGGCTTCCTTGCGTAGTATGGCTTATTCCAATCCAGATCAAGAAGTCTGCTGATGCGATTAGTCGCGGGGGAAAGTGCTGGAAGATTGCATATCGCTGAGGATTATGAGAACCCACGCGTAACTAAAGCACCAACCACCTTCACATTGGTATCGTGATGGGGCAAAAAAAAATGATAAGAAATTCTCCGACAAGTATCATTTCCAATCCCGCAGGAGACAGCTGCCCATGATGCAGTGACGGATGGAAGAGACTAAATCAATTGAACCCAAGGAAAATAACCAAGGGCCGTAAAACAGAAAAAAAACTTTCATCTCATCCAGGAGTGCATGGTGCGAAAATCCGGAACAAGCCTTACGGTAGTTGCATGTTCATGACCTGCTCACTCGCATCCAAGAGTCGAAGCGACCGACTCTCTCTCTCCCTCCACCCGTCTCTCACATGCTGGGAGTGGTGTTGGTTGGCGCCCAGGCCACTCGAACAAACGACAAGACCGGACATGATCATGCTTTCCGCAAGGTCGGGTGTTAAAACGCTCGAGCAGGGGATAATAATCCGCCATTCCTGTGTTTAGGAGAGGAGTAGCAGTGGTGACTAGTACGGGCGGACATGCCCCGAACCCGACTTCGGGCTAAAACTCCATTAGGAGCATATGGAGGTCCCTTTTTCCAAGCCCATTGGGGAGTCAATGCTCAGGCTGCTGCATACTAGGGGAGTGAAGTGAAGAATGCTAAAAAGCCCCCTAGTTCATTTTTGTGAGCGGTCGACCTGCGTCACTACAATTGGATTTCATGTTCATTTCCTCTCAGTGGATAGGGTACCACAACGATCGCAATATTAAGATGGACTATCATGGGTGGATTTTGGAGGTCAGGGTGAAAACATATGAGATGAAATAGTTTTCTTTTGGTCGAGTTGCAGTTTTTATTTTTACTCATTTCAATTTTTTTTTATTTTTTACTTTCTTTCAAACTAAGCGATAACCCTGTGGTCCTGTGGTGGCACGATAGTTATGGAGATGAGGGTGTACTACTTGCATAGAACCAGTTGATCCATAATGTTAATTAGATCATGGTCGTATAGGTTACGTTCTTGAATACTGGCGGTGACAGGAAATGGACCCCAATCCCCAGCTAATGTTGTGTGGCAAGCAAATTTATCCGTTAGACAAGGACTTGGCCATCGAAACTATTTGGTTTTTTTTTACCCTTTCTTTCTTGTCTCTTTTCATTTTTTTTTTTTTCTTCTTTTTGATTATCATCATTATTACTCTTCTAGGAGGAGCCGCTGCTTCTTCGCTGCCAGTACGACAATACATAATATACAGAATCAATAGTTGACCATAACAGGTAACCTTAGCAAAGCTCCCCATCCGAGATTCTTCGCTTGCATGGTTCGGAAAAAAGTAGAAATTCGGTATAACTATTGATCTCTAGGTAATGGTTAGTTTACGCATGGTGTTCGGTTTGGAGCAAATTAATTGGTCATACAGGGCAGATCCCTTAGCCAACTAAATCCCCAAAGATGAAAAGAAAAAAAGAAAAGGAATGCCGAGACAAGATGATAACAAGAAATATGAAAGGAGTAAACGGAAAGGGAAATAAATTTTTTAAAAAATTTAAAAATCCAAAATCCAAAAATCAAAAATCAAAAATAAATTTAAAGAAAAAGAAGAAAAAGAGGCTCAACCTATATCTCATGAGCCGGTTGAAACGGTAAAGCTCCATCCGACGTAATGTATGAGAAAGTTCCATTCAGTAGTTGCAGCCCCTTTAGTTAGCCTTTTTCTCCCATGCAAGACCAAGAGCCATCCATAGTCTGGAGTTTGACCCCAGCGCGTCTTTGATCGCCGCGTAACGACAGCCATTGTCCGACTCGTATCGCCGTATGTCCGCCGCAAGTGCTCGGATGACAAACGACCCAAGGATTCAACTTCCAGCCTCGTCGATGGATCTCAGCGGACCACTGGACATTTTTTGGGATCGCATATCATGCTAATGACGATAATAAAATTCTCATCCGCTCAGCCGCTCCACTTCAATCCTCACTTCCTTCTGGAGTTCTGGAACACCAAGTGAGCCCACACCAGGTTGGTGATAGAAATTTATTACACCGTGTATGGTGGCCCAGAACCAGCCCGAAATACTGGGGAAAAAGTGAACTTGACCTTCTGATTTGTTAAACGCCGATGGTTCCCGGCCACTCTCAACTACACCATGACGAGAGAGTTGGCTACCATCCTGGATACTCATTGGTAGAACAGCCAAAAATCCACTGACGCACTTCGGATCGTCTGTCTAGATTGTTAGTTACGGAATTAAGAAACTAAATGATCCGAAAGGAAGAGAGAGAAAGTTAGAGAAGGAACCTAGAAGAGAGCATGTAAAAATACACATGCACACCAAATAGTAATAGTCATAGTAGTAATAATAATAATTATTATTATAATAAAAAAAAGATTAATAGAAACTGAAATCACACCGTCCCCGAATCCCCATGCGCCTATTTAGTGCTACTCCATATGGGTGGTTCCAAATAGAACGTTATCAGTTTATCGCTGATTTAGAGGACTCTTTATCTTAGGGTTTTTCTTTGCTTATTTCCCATTTGGATTGTTGGTCAAACTATCCATCGCTGGGTTACGACTTCATTCTTCACTCGATTACAAGGGAGTGCCGTTCGTCCCACGGATAGAACATGATAACAATGATGCTCAAATGATATTGTTTAAGCTAGGGCAATATCAACTAGCCAGAACTGATCATTAATATATTATAGTGTTCGGTGACGAAAATTCGTCGCAAATCAGCCAAGGTGGACGACTTCGAACGGATATCTTCCGACCAAACAGCGTTATACTTGAGAGGATCTTGCAGCAGGGTGGTTCTGCTAGTCAGAAGTCACATAGGCGAAATCCGCAAGCAGGGTTCAGACTCAGAGCAATAAGTTGAGGCGCATAATTCGGTGATAATCGAGGATTCGAAGGGGCCAAGGCTTGGGATGGGGACCGACCTGTCCGGTTCCAGTCTCTTACAGCGTTTCAAGAGAAATAATACACGATGGAGCTTCCTAAATGGTGGACGTCTAACGGAGCTGGGCCGTCTGTCATTTGTCCCCTTCCAAGTTGTAAATCCATTCTTTGTAGAGACTCAGATCATAGTATTTGATGATAATCCTCTCCTCAATCATTACTTATCGTTTTTTCCTCCTCCCTTTTTCTCTCGTTCTGGGAGGGGGTTTGTTTTGTTTTGTTTTGTCTTTGCGTCCTTTTTCTTAAATTTCGAAGAGGGGCGGGGATTCAGCTAGGTCATGGTCTGCCGTGCTTTGGGCGAATGAGACGTAGCATCAATGTATATCGCCAATGCAATCGATCTGCTCCGTTGGTATTGAATTGTCAGGAGCCATACCCGAACTATCAAGTGTTTGCCTGTCCCCTGAACTTAGTGACAGCAGGTCGAAGTACAGAATTTGACGGTACTCCGTCGTCCGGACACAGGAAAGTCGTCCGACCGGTACAACACGTCCCCTAAAGGAGTTTGGTACCACATGGAAGTTAAAACGACCCTGACGCTACCCACACTCTTTTAACACTGAACCTTCGGGGTTTAACAGGGAATGAGGAAAACTCGACGGGATTTGGGATACTCTACTCCGTCTTCCGTGCATTCATTGACTCGCGACATCATGTATATCGTCGCGTCCCGAGTACTACGATCATCATGGCTACGACGGGTTAACCAAACACAGACAAGACGGCCGGAAATACGGAGAAAGTCCCTCTACTAGTACTATCCGTCAAGACGAGTAAAACTGCCGAGTAGAACTATTGTTCTGAAGTGAATGACTGGAGTATATGCTTTTTATGGAGATGCTGCGGGATACTACTATTATTGCCAATAACTATGCATCTTCGTGTTTATGAATGCTTATGTAAACCAGGGAAAATGAGGGAGAAGAAACAGCCTCTCCCGTGGAAGTGATGGGTAGAAGCGCCACAGGAAATCTATTGCATGTTAACCATCATTTGGATCGCCAGAAAAATGCTCACTGCACTGTACCACTTACAAAAGCACTTTGTTCTTAACTTTCTGCTCTGTCTCAAAGCACGAGCCAGGGGGTTGAAACTCGTATTGAGAGTGTTCTTTTTCCCTTTCCCTTTTCCTTTTTTTCTCATTATTAATTTTCCAAAAAAAAAATTTTGGCCCCGAACTGTGTTATTATATTTTGTTTAGCGCCCTTATCCATGCGAGGGACTTTGGTGTGGTGATGGATGCTGTCTTAGATCAGAGCTCCATTTACTGCCACCAAGTTGCTGCGCGATGTGACAATAATGAGTGGTAGTATTAAATCCATGGGACTGGGAACTTCTATTTCGGGCTAAGTCCATAAAATGACCATATTTTATTGACGTACACGAGCAGCTGACAGGACGAAACCCCGTGTATGAGTGTACGCCGTCATGGGCCCTAGTATGTTATGTTGTCTCTGTATTTTTTTTTTTTTGTTTTCGTTCTCTTTGACGACGGTTCGTCATTGGTGCCGCCCTATTATCTCGAAACCGGATCAACACCATTAGAGTAGTAGTGTCATAACAAGTGGCGGGTTGGTTTGAATTGTAGCCTTCGCGCGCGATGAAGGAGACCAAATGGGTAAACATCTATCCGAATTCATGGTTCGGATTATACTCCGTACACGGGGCATTACGACTGGGCGGAGTCGGACGGTACGGAGTAGAGGAACAGAAGAAACCTGGAAAGGCGCAGCAGGTGCATGACGAGTTGGAAGCGGATTCGTCGGCAGGCGGAGTTTGAGGTAATCAATCACCTACTCATCATTGACTCGGATGGTGGACTTGTTTAGGGTATGTGCCACCACTCCCGGTAGGAGTCACAAGGGAGAGGGGGGCTTATGGCCGCTGAGTGAGTTGAGTGGTGGTCCCGCGGCCTGCGCCGGTCTGTCCCCAGTGGGAGCCCTATTTCCCAAGACAAGTGGGAATGGTGATGTGAAAAAAAAAAATAGTAAAAATAAATAGAAAATGTAATAGTTCAGAAAGTAAAATATGTGGGAGGTTAGTTCAAGGAAGCTGAATGCAGCGATTGGGCTACCGCCTGTTGGAATCATCTACCGCTGTGTGGAACCACTGATTGGTTGGTTTAATTTCATTACGCCTCCTTTCTGGGTCCCCTTGTGCACTTATCCCATCCCTCTGGGCGCACTCATAACGCAAAAGTTTACTGCTTTGGACGCAACATGTTGCCTATGCCCCAGTGGCCCCCCTCTCATTCTTACACAACCAGTGGATAAGTCGTGTTGGCTAGGAATTTTTCCAAAGTTTCATACATTACTGCCTATTTATTCTCACTCATTGCTTTCCATATCCACCGGACAACTAGACCACTTTCAGCTTAGTGGATCTTTTCTCGGCCAAGTTCCAATTCCCATCCCAAGTGGTCCATACCTGGCACCGTGTGGTAGCTACAGTACTCGGTAGTAGTAATCATCGAACCCGTACTTCCCGTACATATTTTACCTCACCATGACAACCCGATCCAGTATCCTTGTCATTCGGTCAGTGGAAGTATCACCCTGTTGGCGTCTCGAACTGACTTGTTTTTTTTCTTTTTCTTTTTCTTTTTTTTTCCCTTCCTTCCCTTTTGCCTTACGCTAAACCCTGTTTAGTAATATATCCAGAGTTCAATTGATTACGGAAACCTCGTAATCAGCCCAGTTTGGCCACACCACTTTCTGAACTAGTTACCATGACCATACACATTTTCCGTGCAGTCTCTCCCCGCCTTCACTTTGCCCCATTCCTAGTGGGTGGTTAGTAAGTTTTCTTCTCAAACTCAAGATACCAGCTTGTAAGGGTGCTGTATTTTGATTCTTACACGGAAAAGTACCACCACTCGCCAATATTCTTCCGTACCCAACCCAATTTCCCATTCCTTTGCCTTCCACCTGGTTGAACTAGAATTGGCGATCAACCACACATAGAGTGAGTGCACAAACCCCCTTCGTCCACTCTTCTCCCGTGCCTCCCGAGGATGCTGAGCAATGATGGATCCCTTTTTGTCTCTCGAACCGATATTTTTTTTTCCTTTTTTTTTTTTTTTTTTTTTCCAGCATCATCATCATCATCACCATCATTATTTAATTATTTTTAATCAGCTCTAGTTTTATTTTTTATTTTTTGTTTTTTCTCCCTCACTTTCCATTGTTTATAAAAAGGAAAAAAATGAGGAAGAAGGAAAGCCTTGAGCCTAGAAGGAAGGCGGCACACGACGCGGCGACCACAACGACGGTTGCAATGCGACGCTAAGCCCGACTTATTATTGGATCTGATATGGGTCCTTTCTTGGACAGAGGTAGTCAAGTTAGTTGAAAGTCAGTAGATGATGATGTTCACTCATCACCACGGCGAGGTCATGTCCGAGTTTCCACCCCTCTCTTTTTTTTTTCGCTCCCCTCCCTTCCATCATTCTCCCCTTTCCCTTCCCGTTTCGGTTAGAACGGTGACCAGTAGACTTGACCTTAACTAGTGAGTGAAAGGTTTTCCCACTAAGCCCGAACTGGGGGGCTGCTGACTGACCCTGTTCAGTTTAGTGACCTTTCCACTATTCCGTAGTATGCATCCACTTGCTTTAACCCCCTCTCTGTGGCTCTGACATCAACCGGTATTTCAATTCTCTTCAAGACAAAGCAGAGACAATCAAACCTGGATGACCAAACCGGAACCGACCCAAACGAGTCCAGAAAGGAGGATCAGCCCTCTGGACCTGCGTCCGGGTCAAACTTTGTCTATTCTGTATGGTCATTGCACTTCTCCGGACATGGACTAAAGACCTACCCTGGCTCATCTAGCGGAGATGTATGAGGTTTAGTTATTATTTGTTGGATGAGGATGATGTCTTGATTTCATCCTTCATTATTACTACCTTTTTTTCTTTTTTTTTTTTCCTTTCCTTTTTTTTTT